>JAUKPP010253065.1:0-12486 GCA_032273245.1 Phyllaplysia taylori
TTTGACAAGCACCACTAATATTATAAGGCAATTTAAGGGACAACACCAAATACAAATACATGATTGTTTTGTTGAGCTTTGACAAGCACCACTAATATTATAAGGCAATTTAAGGGACAACACCAAATACAAATACATGATTGTTTTGTTGAGCTTTGACAAGCACCACTAATATTATAAGGCAATTTAAGGGACAACACCAAATACAAATACATGATTGTTTTGTTGAGCTTTGACAAGCACCACTAATATTATAAGGCAATTTAAGGGACAACACCAAATACAAATACATGATTGTTTTGTTGAGCACTACTAAAACTATAAGGCGTTTTAAGTACCACATATCAATTAATATACTCGTGTATAAAACAAGGAGTTTTTCCAAAATTTTGCCTGTTCAAGTTTATCCCCATCTTATTAACGAGATATTTTTCAGGAATCAATATCCTATCGCAGACACAAGGGTGACAACCCTCGTGAAAGGGCCTACCTGAAACTACCTGACATCGCATTGATCTTGGGTTGGATTGTCAACTCTTGGGGGAAAATAAATACCTTCAGATGTGGCGGTCGGTTAATTTGAATTTTAATTCTTGCTTCCTTCTTGTTCTGTTTTCGGATGTAAATTATCAACTTTTCCGTTATCGTTCTTTAAACCTCACTATACCTTCATAAAGATTCATCCAGAGGTCTATTTTTCTGTAATTTTATAGTCTTGGTGCTTTGCCAATCAAGAAATGCTAGTTGGCTGGTTTTGAACTTTTAATACACTGAATCTTCTGCCTGTTGGTTTTGGTTATTTTTCTATTATAACCAGTTTAAGAAATACGTGAACTCTGCTGTCACACACTTGAATTATGGTATTCATAAACACTCCGTCTTTCCTCCATTTCTGCTGACCATTTAGAGCCCTAACCTAGAAATATAAAGGTCTTGGTTCGAATCCAGAAGGATTTTTTTTCTATGATTTCAACCTCCTATCTATGAGAGATGGAAGTGAAAATTTGCCTCTTAAATGACTTTTAGTATTTCAAGGGGTACTAAACCAAAACTCAATGGCATTTGTCTTAAGACTTGAGTACAGACGAGGATGAAAGAGGCTCTCCAAAAGAGATACTGCAATCTGGGATCCTTAAGGATTTGACAGAGTTCGTAGCACATGTGGAAATACAAACAGTAGTAAAGTTAACAATACTCAACCAGAGAGCATCATTCATGGTATATGGTAGATTTATGAACAAATTTTCTAGAGACTTGAGTAAATCTTGTACTGTGTGAGAAACACTTACCTTGGAGAACATGTTCCACAGCAGCTGGTAGAGCAGTCTCTTAGCATCGAACAGGTTGA
This sequence comes from Phyllaplysia taylori, assembly GCA_032273245.1. Taxonomy (NCBI): domain Eukaryota; kingdom Metazoa; phylum Mollusca; class Gastropoda; order Aplysiida; family Aplysiidae; genus Phyllaplysia; species Phyllaplysia taylori. The sequence continues at coordinate 1,349 of JAUKPP010253065.1, forward strand.
CAAACACACGGGCGAGCTCATCCATCTGCGAGTTGGACACAACTGTGGCCAGCGCCATGGCGATGGGTAGCTCCCCCTTGTCCCCGATCATGGTGACCAGCTCGACAAGGCGCTCAAACCTGTCGGCCAGAGCCGTCTCCGCCAGCGTCTCAAACTCTGTGCCTTGTTGTAAGATCTTGGTCAGAACCTCCATGAAGGCTGCCCGCGTCTGAGGGTCTTTGTGGTAGCCCAGAGCTGGTACACAAGGACATCAGAAGAAATTTTAGAACAAAGGAAAACACTTGATTCAAATAAACCAGGTCATGGGTAATTTTCTTTTTTAAAGGAAAGAAAAGAACTAAACTAAAAGCACTTGAACAGCAAAGTTTAAATGAGAAAAATTAAGGATTTACCATTAAAAGATTTTCTTCTTTTATAAAAATCATGATCGTCATTTCCTTAGATTAATAAGAATCCCTGTGATGTTATTGTATGCAAACTTGCTGTTATGTTTCTCGCGATATAATCTAGGTCGAACTTCGTTTACTAAAATTTTTTTGTTTTGGTTGTTGTTGTTGTTTTTCTTTTCTTTTTTTTTGGGGGGGGGGAGACGACGACCAACGATAAATATACGGAAGCTTTCAAACAAGCTAATTATCCTACAAAGAGGATTTCTTTCTCTTTTTCTTTTTGCTTTTTTTTTGCCCCTGTGTAAATTTACAGAACTTGCCAGCTGTGAGTTCTTGAAACTGAGACAACAATGTGATTCATCTTGTCCTGGCATGCCAGTTACTCACCTATGGAATGCATGAGGCCGCTGTCAATGTTGGCATTCAGCAGGTTGGACATGGCTTGCACTGTGCAATTTCTCAGAGCACTCAAGTTACTCATGGAGCGTTTGCGGTTTGGATCCAGCGCTTTATCTTGCTCCTCATCGGAGCAGTCGTTGAGAAGATTCATGAACAACGTCAAGTACCTGAGGGAGATCGAAAGAACCATTTCAACTGGCAAAAACTGGTCAGACCTGCCTACTAAAAAATCAGAAATTCGTAATATCTTCAGGAAAAATCAATAATTTGGGACAAAAATTAGTAATCCAGCAATGTCAACTTACTGTAAAGATGAAAGGCATCCCTCCCCCTAAACTTCCATCAAACTTAGCACATGGTACTTAAAAAGAATCTATCAGATTTTCAACATCCTTATGGAACAGTGGGAGCAAAAATAGGTTATGGGGCATCAGACATTACAAATAAGAACAATAAAAGATCCTTGTCTGCATTGCGTTGTCCATTATTATCTAATGACATACATCAATGTGCATCAAGCTAAAAGCAATGGAAATGGCAAACACATGTTTTTCCAAACAACAATATAAGTTATCCTCTTGTTCAACTCATTTCATTTCATTTTCAGCAAAGTTGATCATTTTCCAAAGTCTGAGTCTCCCTTGTTCTTTAAATTCTTAAAGTCGAGATAAACTTTGTAAGAGTTGATTAAATTTTTCTTCCTCCTCTGACGAAAAATACCCATCTACAGTAGACTGTAAAAAGAAATGTACACCCTTCAAGCCCTTATCAATCCACGTACTTGAGAAAGAGCTGAGACTTGGCCTCCATGAGATCGCCCCGGTCACTTTCTTCAGGCTGTAGAGGCAGACCGGCCAAGAGAGCAGCCACCGCCTCCATACTGGCCTGGTCAAGATCCCTGGGGAGACACATACACACAATGAGACAAGAATTTCACACAAGGCACAGGGGGATTTTTTTTCATATCTGAGATTTGCAACAAAATTAGCGAAGTTTCATTGTGTCTATTTCAGCATCTTTACCAGAGAAGGTGTTGTTTTAGGGCTTCTTTTCCTTTTGATTGTTTCTTGACTTACAACTTAACACTGTAACAAACTAACATTTCTTGTTTCGTAAACCAATTCCGGTTTCTAGTGGATGATTCCTTATTCTAAAAACTATGAAATATATCAGAGCTTTTTATTCAAACTCAAATTAATTGAATTAAAAGTAGTATGTTGCCTATACCTTTCCACTAGTGATAAAACAGAGTAGAGACTCATAGTGTGATGCTAACAACCTTCAATATCATGGCACTAAGTCTTCAGTATGAAAACTAAACCCTGATGTCTCTGAAAATAAGTGTATGAGTAAGAGTGTGTATGTGTGTGTGTGTTTGTGAGAATATGTATGTATGTGTGCAAGTATGTGTGTGCTCAAGTGTGTACCTGGACATGCTGCAGATGTCTCCCTGCACGTTGACCTGGTGTGAATTTCCCATAATCCAGTCAGTCAAGTACTCCACCAGCTTGTTCCTGAACTTCATCTCCTGTCTGAAGGTCAGCTCGTCACGACGCTGCATCATCTGTACAGACATGGATGGGCAGTGGATGAGATAAGATGAAATAAAAAATATCATGTGAAAAGACAAGACAAGATAAGATAAGATATGCCTTAGCTGTTTGTATGTTTGGGGTTTTATGGCTCCTTTGACACTATCAGGTCATATTGGAATCGGAAGATACACCTTTTTTTCCTTTTTTTAGATGCACATTTATTACTCATGACAGGCAATTTAGACTGATGCATATAAATAGATGATAAGATCATGACAAAAGATATGAATATCATATATAGCCTAAGTTTAGCTTGCTAGTTTGTTTAGCTTTTTAAGGTATTGTCAACGCTGTAAGGTTAATCCACAGCAAGGAATATTGATTAGTTTAGAGTTCAACACCAGAACTAAACACACAGTGACTCCCCTCCCTTTTTAAGTGTTTCTCCTTGGTAAATCCATCCTCACCTCTCTTAAGGGAGTTTTCAAATAGCATATTCCATTTGCAAGCAAAAGATACCGAAGGGACATGATGCTACGCCTCATATTAAAAAAATCAAATGTCAAAAGAAAAATGAGCGTCACTTACAGCTTCCACCAGCTGACAGAGTTTGGTTTTGATCTGTATGGCATGGACAGAGGAGTCGAGGTATCTCACATATCTGAGGAGAACGAGGCATGAAAATTCAGTCACTCTGCAACGACTAAAACAGTGCAATACATACACCAAAGTTCGGATGGCAGCTTTTTTCTAAACTTAATGACTTCATAATAATTCTAACCATCATTTCCACTGCAATGAAAACTTTTTTGTCTTTATCTGACTTTTCAATTCAACATACAACAATAACTTCATAGAATTCTGCTGGCTTATTTTCAAAGTCAAGAAATTTGACTGGGTCTAATTTTCTCCAGAAGGATCGAGACATGACATTGACAATTGATTTGTTGAAGTAGTTTTATAGCAGTACCAACACCTTAAGGTCATTCCAGTGCCAGGAAATAGATTTAAACGACTGCAAAACTTAGAAAGGAGGAGGATCAAACCCCCAAAGGGCACCTACCAATTGTCAGCAATCAAGAAATATTGAAGTTGTACTCACTTGACAATAGACAACATGAGCTGCTCTATACTGGTGACTCCGAGGAACTCACAGGGCTGGTCCTGCTTCATCTCCAGGATGTTCTTCATGATAAATATCACATTCTCTATCAACAACGTGTTCTGGGGGGAATCCATCACCTGGAGACACGAGGGAGATAGGGTAAGAAAAGAACAAATTTGATAACATTTTTATCTTGACAAGGGAAATTTGCTGAGGTTTGGTAAATAAATACACAACAATAGCAAAAACACACAAACACGCGCACACAGAGTCACATACACATGCAACATGTAATTTTTCAATGGACAGACATACAAAACCCTATTATTCTTGCACAGATGATGATAAGATAAGATAAGATAAGATTAATTTTATTGTCATAGATGGCATATTTCCTTGTTTCACAGTATTCCAAGTACAATGGCTCAATGACTCATATTGATGACAGAATTGAATTTCTATTATGTTGGTATATCCCTTTTTTCTTTCAAAATAGAACACTTGCTAATCACAGATGTCAGGTATTCCGAGTTGAACAATATTTGGAGCCAGCAATGATGCTCTTTGCTCTTTTCATGATGCTGATACTGTAAAGCTCAGTAAAAGCAACATGAGCTTTCTAACGTGGAACTCTCAACATTTTCAAGTCATATATGTGCTCCTAAACACGTTAGGAAGTATGTAAAAGAGAAAAAGCAGATGGAACAAATAAACCCGACATAAACAGTCATTTTTTTCCATTGGACGTCTCACTGACCTGTCCGGCTGAGTCAAAGTATTTGTCCACACAGATTTTGATCTGGTCAAAGAGTATCGGGTAGAGAGCCGGGTTGAGCTCATGTCCCACCAACTCCTTCACGTGTTTCTGTATCTGAGCACCAAATCTCTCATTCTGGAACACCAACAGCTTCAACAAGTTGCCCAGGAACCTGAGAACACACAACACACATTTCCAGGTCACTTATAATAACAACTGTTCTACTACTTCTTTTTTTTTTATCTAAAGCTTATGTTTCTTTGACTGATTGCTAGAAAAGTTTGGTTCTTTTCGTATTCAGACGCTTTTATTTCAATTTTCTAAGTAACAGACTTCAACCCACCTCACTCAAATCTTGATTTCATTTCAACAAATACAGCAAGAAACATAATTTTTTTCTAAGAGGCTATATAGATTAGTCCAAAGGGCTTGATACGCTGCTGGATTAGGAAAGTAATGCATATACATCTATACTTCCAAAATAAATTTTAAAAAAGGCGTTTTGCAGCTCGCCCCTCTTATGTTCTCATGGGCATAAGAAGTGTGAGCAATGAATGTTGTGAAGGTGGCTGAGCGAACTCACTGTGTGACAGGACAATACTGTGTGTCGTTGGCACAACTGGTCATCAAGCTGCTCTTTCTGCTGCCCTCCACCGTCAGACCTGACAGGGACATGGTGCTCCTGGAGGGAGAGAAACAGATGGATGAGTAAAACATCAACAGGCAACAAACATTATCACAAGGACTTTCATTGAACATGTGAGATAATCAATATTCACCTGGGTAGTTCTAAGCATTACCGCACTAGGTGGTTTTCATTTTTTTTTTTTTATGTTTTCGATGTCATGACAGGTTTATTTAATGCAATACGAAAAAACAATTCTACTGGTAAAATATAGATGCCTGTATCAATACACTGTATAAGACAAAGATAAGGAGCGTTAGTTGTATCAAACACAGCACTTACCCGACCCTCTGACTCTTGTTGCTGAGCCGTACAACACCAAGAGCACACAGGAAGCCCGTCATGTTGGCCCACTCGTTCAACTGGTCCTGAAGCACAATAAGAATACAAGATGGCAGTTAGCACACACACTCAATATGAAAGGTTTAACGACAAAAACGCAAAACGTCCATTTTTGTCAAGCTGGGATATTTGCAGCAACTTGCCTTGGCGTACAAGGAATTTTATAACCAAAACAAGAATTAATAGTTCAACTCCTACTTGATTTTATGCTAGAGAAACCCAGGGATATTTTTATTGCAGTGCGTTTAGGTGCAGATCTGCCCCCTCCTCTCTGGGAAATCCCACTGTTGTTACTATTATTTTTCTCAAGTATGGGGACAGCTCTATTGACATTGACCAGTGGTTCTAGCCCATTTTATTTAATGAATTTTATGTATAGCGTTCCAAATGTTAGCTCACAAACTGAAACACTGCATCATACCCCTAACTTATACTCAAGAGCTGGTGTGATCAGCTTTACATGACTTCACACAGGAAAATTATGGGGGGGAAAAAAAAATTAATAAAGGATGGCTTCACAGCCAAACAAGAGAAACATAGGAGAACCCTTTTTCTGACAAGAAACATGCTGCATCATACCTCCATTGAATGCTCAATGTTGATATCAAGAGCTTTACCATCATTTCACCTCAAGTAAATGATGGGAAAAGAGTAGCAAATAAATAAGGGACTGCTGACTTATCCCTTTGTAGTCAAACAGGCAGATGTACAAAGAACCCTTATGGTCAAGCGCAGCAGGCCTGGGGCATTTATGCGCCGAGTGACTGGAGGGCAAATGTAGGTCGGCGCATCGAGTGACTACAAAGTGTTAACACCCATAAACATGAAGCAGATAAAAGAAACCCTCCCTCAACAAGATACAAGAGACATGCTGCACCGTACCTCCAACTCATGCTCTGTGTTGGTGTGTGGAGCTTTGCGTTTAGTGAACTTCATCATCTCAGTCAGCTCCCTGCCCTCCTCACCCAGTTTCACCTTCGGGTAGCTCTCCAGGTAGCGGGTGGTGGCGTCCCAGTTCCGGAATGTATCTTCCCAGGCCTGGGGGAACACAAACATCCTTGCTGATCACATCTTTGCTAAATTGAAACGGCTAAAATCTGCCACTTTTATAAAAATGCAAGAAGTATGCTATTTCTGTTTCTGTTTTCTAATTCCAATGTGTTTGTTTCTTCACAATTAGAGATTAAGAGCACAATATCTGGTTACTCCACCAGCACTAAGGTGGATCGATTTTTAACTAACATAGCAAATAAAGATTTTCTAGTCTTCAACAGAACATTTCTTAATGTAGTGAGAACTAAAATGGCTTCAATACTGATGACATTCAAGAAAACAAAACAATCAGTATTTATGTTTGAGCAAGACACAGAACCAAAAATTTATGTCTATTTGTTTAAGGCCTAATGTCTCAATAACTGTAACGTTAAATTAGCAACGGTTAAAGGAAGTCAGTTCTTAGACAATACTGACCTGTGAGTTGCCTTGAGTGGACTGGTCAATCTTCCTCAACAGAGCCATGATCCTCTTCTGCAGCGCTGCCCGACCTAAAAACATAAGGAAACCGCATTACTGTATCTTATGACACATTTTTACCCATCAAGACATCAAGCTCTTATAACAGGGCACTGGGCAGAGGAGCGCATATTCAAAGGCTACTGGATTAATTGCAACAGTAACATGAGATATTTCTTTATCACTGGCATTGATGTTGGCACTGAAGCAATCACAATATTTTAATTATCTTGAAAGGCATTTGTGTGTGTGTATGTATGTATTATCTTGAAAGGCATTTGTGTGTGTGTATGTATGTATTATCTTGAAAGGCGTTTGTGTGTGTGTATGTATGTATGTGCTTGCCCATGTGAGTGTGTGTTTTAGTTTTTGTTTTTTTTAGTTTTCACATGTTCCTTGGAACACTGTAAGGTAATTTAAGAGATGGGCTACTTCAACCCTGCCTGCATCTTTCCATGAACACACTTTGTGACTCTTCATCTTCATTTCCATGAGTCTAGTGGTTATGCTGCCGGACTCGTAATCGGACCCTGACGTTCTGTCCTTGGAAAAGGCACTTTACATGAGTTTTCCTCACTTCACCCAGGTGTGAATGGGTACCCGTCTATAGACAGCCAAAGATCTTGTCAGTATGTTAGTGTTTGAGCGTTTGTAAAATGGCTACTTGCACTGTAAGTGTCTCAGAAAGTTGAGAAGGTTTCTGAATGACTTGGTCTGCTTGGGTAATAATGATCACTATATAAATGCAATCCATTGTTATTTATCATTATGTGACTGGAGATTTCACAAACCTGTCGTGAGTACAGTGCTCGCTGCAGCCAGTTCGGCATACACGGGGTAGTTGGGCAAGAGTTGAGTGACCGCCATCTCATCAGCACCGCAGCGGATGTCTGCCTCCTCACACAACAAGCGGAAGCAGGACATTGAGGTGAGGACTGCGTCCATCTCGATACTCCAGAGGTACATGAAGAACACAACCTGGACACACAATGCAGAAATGAGATGAAATGAGATTAGTAATGCTTTATTGGCCCAATAGAGAAATTTGGTTGGATATGCCAAACCGCCAACATGGCAAAAAATAGGCATCAACAAGGAAATATTTACATTGAATTCATGCACGAAAATACACAACGCTAATAAGAATGAAAAAAAAATAGTTTAAAAAAAAGGAGAAAAGACCCTTCAACCTGTCTCACAAGAATCAAGGAAATCTTGAGATTCAGAATCACACTAGCATCTTGTTCTATTTGTAATGTCAATGAATCAAGACTTCAAACGGAGAAATGACAACAGAAATGGTTTATTTAAATAATCTTGTTACCAGGTCTTCTTATTTCCATCTATAAAGATGTACAGACTTCCAACCATCTGTATATTTTCAGTAAATCTATTCAAACAAGCCTGTTTCAAGCATATGTACCGCTGTTGATATAGATCTAGTCTTACAGAGTTAATGAAAAAGAGGTGCATAAACCATAATGTGTGTAGCGCACCTCTAGTTTGATATGAGCCTGACGACAGACTGGAATGTTGCTGCCCATGTTGGCATTGGCGCTGTGTTTCTGCAGGAATCTGTTTCTGTAGACCAGGATCTCCCGCAACCACTTGAGGATCTCTGTGTAGTTGGCAATCTGGTGCTGGATCAGGCGCTGGGAGATGTAGAACAGCACCTGGGAACTGTTGGGTAGGGGGGGTGGAAGAAATGGAGATTCAGTCATTCAATCAAACACAGTAGACCGGCGCTGTGGTGTAGTGATTAGGCTCTTCGCCTTGCATGCGGGAAGACCCTATATCGATCCCCGATCGCGGACGATCTGGGTTTTTTCTGCTGGGATTTTTTCCCTCTCAGTGCGGGTTGGCCCTGACAGGCAGAGTCGAAGTAGCCTGTCTCTTAAATGACCTTACAGGGTTGCAGGGGACGCAAAACTTGTAACCAAACCAAATCAAACCCAATAGGTAGGGGCCATCTGGATTACTGGGATTTGCTTGCTGGCTTGTTTATTTGAGGCTTTATGGCACTATTAACATTATAAGGTCACATTAGTACAAGGAAAAACATTAGGCCAAAAGCAACACAAAGAAAAAGGTCGGAGGAGCAGACCACACACGAGAATCCATCAACCATTCACACTGACAAAGCTGAAAACAAGACAGTAAGAGATCACAGCATATACAAAACCTCATATCATGAACCTGGAGCTTGCTTGCTTGTTGAGATTTTACAAGGCTGAGACAGTAGTAACACAGACATGTTTGAAACTAGACAAAAGGGTAAGTTTACATCAGAGCCCCCGCCAATCACCCACAACCTGGGGTAATAAACCCAAAAGAAAAAGAAAAAAGAAAAAAATACTTGAGAGCAGTGATTGACCCATGATGATCAACAGCCATACAAATAATATATGCCAGTTTCACAACAGGTGATTATCGCACTCGTGATTAAAAGATTGTAACATTAGCACTTCAATGACAAACAAAAGAATAGAAACAAACTCTTTAAACAAAGCTGTAATGCTTTTGTACCAAAAACATCAAGAACCGTTTAGAGATTTCAGAAGACAGTTTTTCATGAAGGCATGCAAGCAGACCAAAACTTTTTGTTTGAATTTTAGATTTGGGTTCCTCACAACGCTTTAAGGTCATTTAAGAGACAGACTACTTCGACCTTGCCTGTCAGGGCCAACCTGGGCTGAGAGGGAAGGATCCCAGGAGAAATAGGCAGATGGCCATCCCCACATGGGAATCGAAGGCCGGTTTTCTTCATGATAGACGAAGAGCCTAACCGGTACACCGCAGGCCCTGTTACCAAAACTTTATCAAGCACTAAATAAATTATTCAAATGAACATAAGTGATAGCATACCTGATATCCCAGAATGTATTGATGGGGGCCTCTGGGTTCCACAGCTCAATACTCTCTGGCTGGTGTAAACACAGCAAAGCCTGCACAATAAAAATTAGAATAAACACATTATCAGGGTCACTACGCCATGAGCATCAACACAATGGATAATGATATACCTCAAAACAAAGATGACTCATTGTCAGATAGAACAAATTACAAGTTAAAGAGAAGGCTTTGAAATTCAATCACTTGTCACACCAAAATCCAGAAAAGTGGGGTTCATTTTCACAAAAAGAACAGCCTATTTCACAGAAAAAACAGCTTACTTTACTACACATCATTAGCTCTTGACTATATGCACTCGTTAAAGTGTGTGTAAATACTAGACATTTTCATGTCCCCAAGAGAATAAAAGACAAATATTTGCTTTAAAAACAAATTTGAGAAAAGACAACACAGCACTGAGCTCGCTACACGCAGGTCTATCAGTTATCCCTATTTCCACTATGAAATTCTGAAAACAAAACATCCTAGCTTCTTGAGTGCAAAGTTTTATGCAAGTCTTCTGCTGACCAAATCATAAAAAATATAAAAAAACTCAAAGATTGTTGCCTCCAAATTATGGTTAGGTTTGGTTGGTCTCTTAAAAAAAATACAAAATCATGTAGGAGGCAGGGAGTACACTATGAATTTTCGCATGCTGCTGTATCATGTGAACATATAAAAGAGCCTAAGAAAATGGTAATGAGGATGTCAGGGATATTAATATCAGATAATAGTAACATTCAAATATTTTTATCATACTTATCATACTCACTAACACTTTAGTGTACTATTATTATCCAATAATCTTAAGATGCAGTTACTAAGACGGCACCCAAACTTGAGACACGGGACAAACAAAAAATGTAAGAAGCAGGGCCTCTGATTTTAACATCTATTTCCAAAAGGCAAAAGTCAAGAGGCTTTAACACTCGAACAAAATTTAAATGAATCATGCAAATCACATATCAACTCAGTCCCTTGCTGAGACCAGATTCTGTCCCTGTATTTACCTCCATGGCTTTCTGTGCCACATCAGGCATCCACTGTTGATGCACCAGGGAGACGAGGCTGGTGATGAGGTCCAGGGTGCTGCGCTGTATCTCATGGCCAAGCTTGCCCTGGTTCTGCACACACAAACACATGACACCATATTAGTAGGGTAGGAGATATCTGGGGTTCTATTTTTATCTAACATGCTCTAACTACAACAGCCTCCCTCCTTCTCTCTCTCTAAGGGGACAGGGGCAACTCACAACAACTCACAATTTTCATGGCCTGAGGAAAGCCCTGCCCCCTGCCCCCCAATCTCTCTCTCTCTCTCTTTCACACATTATAAACACTTAGAAACACACCCACGGCATGCAGAGTTGCCAACCCCCAAAAGAAAACTTTAAACTTTAAATGAGATTTCAAATATTTTTAGTGAGATTCTACTTTCTTTTACAGTAGCAATCCTACTGAAATTTTTATTTTGATGTTTCATTGTTTTAACCATTGCCAATTGATAGGCCTGTCTGAACTG
>JAUKPP010253076.1:7500-22670 GCA_032273245.1 Phyllaplysia taylori
ACGGGAAACCCGACGACAATAAAGTCCTAGTTTTATATCAGGAGAGAAAAATTAATAGTTTTCTCTTTCTCACAATTACTGATAACAACATGCACGCAAAAACTAACATCTCCTTAGAACAGAGATTAGCAAAAATAATTTACTGGACCTGAGTTTCTAATGCAATCAAAACGACTATCATACAAAGTAGTTCGTAGTGCGCAGTGGCATATTTTCAAAACGAACAAATAAAAAAAGAAAAGAAACTTCCATTATGATCTGAACACTCCCATCTATTGACCCATTTCGTTTTAAGGACTGGAGTTTTAAAAGATAAGGTATAAAAAAAATGGAGTCGGGCGGTACTGGTAGGGCTAGGGGGCAAATCGATGGGGCAAAGCTATTGGCAGAAAATCCGGGAATTTTATTTCCAGAAATTTCCTCTATATTATGTTCTTATCAGTCTGTCTTCCTTCAAGATGCGATTAAAAAAAAGAGTATGTGTTTTTTATCCATTAAAAAAACGATTGGATTATGAATGAGTTGTGCTGGATTGTTTTTCTGTTCCTTCTTTTACATGTATTGATTTGTAAAGATAGAATATTTACAATATTCTATTTGCTGGTAGCCTTGAAAGGTCTGCGAGACTAGTCCTATAAAACACTGTGGTTCTGTGGGCGTTCACCCCTTTCTCTCAGTTCCTTCACGGAGTGAGTTAATGGCTTGCAGCTGTGTGTCTACAAATATCCTGCCTTTGACTCTACGAAATACGATTTCTTAGAGACGATTGTCCAACTGAGCTATCTTTTCTGTCAATTCAGAGATTTCAAGGTGTAAAAACGCGGCGTTATTTTTTCATGTGTTGAAGCGAGGACAAGAACAGTCGGCCATCATTAATCATAATTCGGAAAATAGTTTGCACAGTAGCTATGACAAGACTGCGTCACTTGACTTTCACAGGATCTGCGGTCGTTGTAATTTTGATCAACTGTTTGCATGTAGGTGCTGTCATCAACCTGCGCCACATTCTGAGATCTCAGTGTCTGGACTTCACAAATGACCGGAAGTGCTCTTCGCCTGTCGTGTTTAAACCAGGCAGAGAAGGAAATGGAGTTGGTATTGTCACCTCTACCAGTAAACCTTTCATTTCTGCACGAAACAATTATTCTTTGGAGCTGAATCCGAATCCAGCTGTTTTCTCTAACAAAGTTGAATCGAAGAACTCGCAAAGTATAACCTCAAGAAAGAATTCCTTGAAGCTGAATACAACTGTTTTATCTTACAAAACAAAATCCAAGACCCCGCAAACAACATCTTATTCCAAAGCTAGCCCCACGCTTCCACTTCCGCGGAGACCAAGCGTTGATGAGATCGTGTTTCGTGAAACTCTGGCATGCGGCTGGGATCACGCCTTGGTTGTGACAGACTACGAGAATTGTTCAACTCCAAGATGTATTCAACAGCGTGCCATACTGAGACAGTTTGTCTCTCGCAATATCCCAACCATCCATTATTTACAATCGGAAAACTTAACTAAAGACAGAACAGTGGAACATCTGAAGGAAATAAGTGACGTTAACCAAAAAGCCAACAACAATTTTTTGCTCACCGTCGGAGCGAGTAAAATCTTACGTTATGGGCGTCAATTTTACGAGACAAAAATGCATGGTTCAGTGGCAACAAGTCGGCACCAGATCCTAATGGTGATAAGCGAGTCTGAGTTCGATTCTGTGATAAAAGAAGCGAACAACAGTCTGGACGATAATGTAGCTGTTTTTGTCATTGGCGAGAGGACGCAAGAACTCTTATACGTGCGAACTCTCATGTGGAGAGAGGGAAGATTTCGCGAGTTTGATGCTGTTGACGTCACGACGCCACTTCCGGACGCGAAGACATGCCGGATATTTCCTAACATCAAATTCGGCCTCAACGGCCGAGTGTTATCCTGCTTGACCAAAGAATGGGTCAATGAACTTGTCAAAGTTCCAGACCCTGTGAGCGGTGAGATACGATATGAAGGATTTCTCATCGATGTTTTAGACGTGCTGGCTGAGGCTCTCAACTTTACCTACGTGCACGTGCCGGGTGTGGAGCAGGACGAAAACCTGTCCTGGGAACAGTATCACGTGATGATTGCCAACAGAGAAGTGGACTTTGGCTCTAGTCTTTGGCCTATCAGTTCCGAGCATCTCTTCAACCACTCGGTCACTGCTCCTGTACTCTTTCAATCCGTCTCCGCAGGATATCTCGAAGATGAAGTCAGCGAGGATGAGCCGTGGCAGCTACTGACTGTATTTAGTTCAAAAGTCTATCTTGTACTCAATTCATGTCTCTTTATTAGCAGTTTACTCTACTTGTTTTACTTATACAAAAATCCGCAGACAGAAACTTACAGCTTAGAATTAAAAAGTGAGACAGCAATTGATATAGAGGCAGACAGAATACCTGGAACAAGTGGTATTTGGTATACTGACTCGATGACCCATGAACCTAGTAAGAATAAGATGTGTTTTGACTTTAAGTCACAATGCATCAAAGATATAGGAAAACAGCAGGCTTTGAGCTTCGATACACAAATTACATTCTCAAACTTCTCGCCTAAACATGAATGTAATTTTTACCCTGAAGTTAATGGCAAAAAATATTCTGCAATGAACGTTATGTTTGGGTTTTTCGGGTCGCTTTTCAATCAAAACAGCATCCCCGAGACTGGAGCTTTGAGCGGCCGCATCTTGGTCGTCTTTTGGTGCTTTATGGTGACGGTATTGGGCGCCATCTACACCGGAAGTGTCACAGCCGAGACGATCCGCCCGGAATCGCCAGTACCGTTCCGGACTTTCGAGGAATTGTTGGACACGACGGGCACGCAATGGGGAATGGCACATGACGTGTCTCTTCTTGAAGTGATGAAACATTCAGAAAACGGTTCCCTATTGCACCGACTTTATAACGGGGCGGAGGTTATAACTACACCCAACAGCACAAGACTTGAGAAGGAGAATGCGTTTGTGGAAAAGTTGACATCACGTGGTCGTTACGTAGTGATATCCATCAGAATGTTCCTCGAGTATCTACAGGACAAACATTTCCACCAGCTCGTCATACTGGAGGACAACTTGATGCAAACAGAACTCGGCTTTATCATGCCACAATTTTCCGAGCTGAACCAATTTTTCTCACAGCAAATCCTCCGCCTGTCTTCTTCCGGGGTTATCCATGCCATTAGCAAGCGCTGGAAGGCGCATGGGGGATATTCTCAAGAGATATTTTCTAAATTTCACCTTGAGAACAAACCGTTAGATTTGGGGAAACTGAAGCTTGTTATCTATTTCGGCGCTGTGGGGGTTGCATTCGCTTTTACAGCTCTGCTGGTTGAACTTTTGGTTGTCAGGCTGAAGGGGAAATTGTATAAACGAAGCTGGAGGTTCTCAGAGAGGAAGGGGATGTCGATGGCCGAGCGGTAGTGCGCCTGCCTACAGATGGGAAGGTACCGGGTTCGAATCCGGGTAGGATCCCCGGGATTTTTTCGGGGATTTTATGGCTCTGAACCCCGTCCTATCGGAGATGGACGTAAAATTCGGAGGTCCCGCCTCGTAAATGACCTTATAGAGTTGCATGGGGCGTTAAACCAAAAAACCAAACCAATCAGAGAGGAAAAGGTAAGGGCTGCTGGTTTGGTTTGGATTTAACTTAAGTCTTACGTCCCGTGTAAGAATGTAAGAGTATTTTAGAGGGGATTTGCTTTCACCCTACCTATCAAGGTCCAAACGGGCTGAGAGGGACATTATATCAAAGTAGAGTGACGGAGATGTTTTAGTAGGGATCGAACTCCCGTTCTCTGCAGATGCCGGTTTTACTCTTTCTGTGCCACCACCAATTTCCATTTGGAAAGAGAGAAAAAAATAATTTTAAAAAAAAATAAAAATATATATATATATAGAGAGAGAGAGAGAGATATATATAGAGTGTGTGTGTGTGTGTGTGTGTGTGTGTGTGTGTGTGTGTGTGTGTGTGTGTGTGTGTGTGTGTTTCTTTTTTAGTTTTACGTCCCTTGCAACACTGTAAGGTCATATAAATGACGGACTACTTCGACCCTGCCTGTGAGGGCCATCTCAGACTAAGAGGGATGAATCCCGGCAGAAAAACGTAGATTGTCCGAACTCAGATCTTCTGTGTGATAGGGGAGGAGCCTAACCATTGCGCCACAGATACCGGTTGTGTGTGTGCTCATGTGTGTGTGTGTGCGCGCGCGTGTGTTAGTGTGTGTGTGTTGGGGGGGGGGGGGGCTTGGGATTGGGGCGAACATACTATGATCCACAGAGTAGATATAACACATGTAGGCCCTATATTCTATCTATTCTGCGCTATGATCTAAGTCTCGCAATACACAAAGATAATTTCTTATCTTTTGGCTTCACTTCTACATGTATAACTTATTTGTGCATGTGAACGTGTTGAAGTTGTTGTATGTTAATGTAACACGGAGTTTTGGTTTGTTTCGGTTATTAGTTATATGTCCCTATCAGCTTTGAAAGGTCATTTAAGAAGCGGGCTACTTCGACCATGGCTGCCAGGGCCAACACGGGATGAGAGGAAAGAATCCTAGTAGAAATAGATGCCCGTCCACACGTTGGATGGAACTAGGGTCTTCTGCATGACAGGCGAAGAGACTAACAGTTACACCACGGACGTCGGTAAAAAAGAGTCTAAAACAGTCAAAGAAGCTGGTGCCTCTATAAATAGATAACTTCAAACTAACCAAACGTCGGTTAATGTGGAGTAATCTCTTTGATAGATGAATGATTCCCACTGTATCAGTAGCCTCTGTATAATTGTAGTTGAATAAAAGCGCAAAGAAACTCATATGGCTGGGATTGGTTCTTTTATGCAAAATACTATACCGGCGCTGTGATGTAATGGTTATGCTCTTCGCCTGTCATGCGGAAGAGCCGAGTTCGATCCCGGTCGTGGACGATCTGGAAGGGGGGAGGGGGTCTGCTGGGATTTTTTCCCACTCAGCCCGTTTTGGTCCTGACAGGCAAGTTCGAAGTAGTCCGTCTCTCAATTAACCTTACAGTGTTGCAGGGGACGTAAAACTGGTAACCAACCAAAAGCAAACAGCAAAACGCTACTATAAGATCGGTTAAACAGCGAGGCCTCAGAATTTTACATCCATAGTTGATGACAGGCCGAGAATCAAGGCGTTCATAATCGAGTCAGCCCATACTTCCTTTCTCACTTGGTTTGCCCTGGTTTTTACACCTTTGTGTTACAGTTACACTGTAAGAAGGGCTAACTACTTTGATCCTGCCTGACCCAGGCTTAGGTTTCGGTTTGGTTACCAGTTTTACGTCCCTTGCAACATAGCAAGGTCATTTAAGAGATGGGCTGCTTCGATTCTGCTTTTAATTTCTGGGCCAACCCGGGCTGAGAGGGAGGAATCACAGCAGAAAAAACCCAGAGATGCAAGTTGGATCGAACTCGGGTCTTCCGCGTGATAGGCGAAGAGCCTAACCATTACACCACAAACGCCGGTCAACGCAAGCTGATGAGGATGCAACATCTCAAAAGAGAGACGGCGATGTTCGTCCCAATGTGGGGATCGAACTGTCGACCTCTACGTGGCAATTGCAGAGCCTAACCAATACGCCACAGCCGCCGAAATCGGACTATAAACTTCACCCACTTGGTTTGGTTTGTAGTTTTATGTCCCTTGTAATACTGTGAAGTCATTTAAGAGACGGACTACTTCGACCCTGCCTAGAGTGTCAGGCCCTATCCGGGCTGAGAGGGAAGAATATCAGCAGGAAAACGCAGATCGTCCACAATAGAGATGTCCCATACCCAATAAAAATACATGTAGTAATAACAGCGAGAGAAGGGGGCAGATCTGCACCTAAATGCACTGAAGTAAAAGTTACCCTGGGTTTTTCTAGCATATAAACCGAGTAAGGGGTTGAACTATTGGGATCAAACTTGGGTCTTATGTTTGTCTGGAAAAGAGCCTAACCATTACACTACACCAAAGACGCCTGTTCCTCTTCCGTGCTCAAAGTAAAAAAGTTAATCATTACTACATCACAAAGACTGGTCTAGACACTGAAGGATATAACCATAAAATGTTGGGTTATGGTTAAGGATTCACATAGTCTATTAGGTCATATCAGCACCAGGAAGTAGATTAGGACCAAAAAGTCATCATCATCATCATTGCCTTTCTCACCCTGGACCAGGGTATAGGCTACAAATAAACACTTTCCACTTTCTTCTATCCTGGGATAGTTTTTTAACCTCATTCCATGACTTTCCACTTCTCTGTACATCATTTTCTCTGAACTTCTCCAGGTTCCACATGGCCTACCCCTTGATCTCTTACCCTGTGATTCCCAATCCAACACTTTCCCAAAAAAAGTAGACGGAGAAAAAACATAATAAAAAAAAATAAGTAGACAGAGCAGAACCCACCTTAGATCGAAACCATCGCCTTAAGGTGTTGATATTGCTGTAAAACATTAAGTGAGCAGACCAAACAAAGAAGAAACAAGCCTAGATTCCATTAGGTTAGTAACAGTATCACTTCTGCTTTATTAAATTATTCATGATTGAAATGCGGGAATGACGTTCATCAGATGCATAGAATAGACATACATAATCATTACCTAATGAGGATTTATACACTTACAAAATTTGAAGAAGCACAACTTTAGTCCTAAAAAATTCAACCTAAACCGTGTACGCTTTATTTTCTGCTTCACTGTGTCAAGAACAAAGAAGAAAACAAAATTTGACAAGAGGGCACAAGACTTTAGAACAATGGATCAGTACAAAATAAGCTTTGTAAACCTTTATTTAAAAGTAAAAATAAAAAAGAAGCTTGTGACAATTTTTTTTTTTTTTTTTTTTTAAAACCTGTAAGAGACCTGGTCAATTTACGCACATGAGTCTCAAAAGTATAATAACCTCCATGATGTTACCACAGGTTACAAATTTTATGAATCAACATAAAACAAAAGCAAAAATGGGGGGTGGGGGGGGGGGGGGGGGGAATTTAAGAAAAAAGAAAACAGAGAAACCCAACATTTCTGACAGATAAAATTATTTTAGCACATATGATGCACCTAACTTGTGTGCAAATTTGAAAATTGATGTGCTTGTGTATTAATTTAAATAAGAAATAAATCTTAAAAAATACAAAGCAAAAGTGCATAGAAAGAAAAGTCTGGACTAGCCAAAAGCATAAATGCCAGGTACCACCTCAAAGCGATCGACAAAAACTTGATTATTTCAATACCAGTGCTAAAAAAAACACCTGATATTCCCTAATAGACACAGGGTCGACTGAAAATGATTTTAAGCTCACAAGTTCCATACATTCTATTTTTTTCCCATTTAAATAATACAGTAATTTTTCAATTCCTCATTTACTGTAAAAATCTAATTAAAAAGATGAGTGCTTCAGAAAACGCTTGGTCTGCAAGATAATACAATATTTTAAAGTACATTTGCCTGTTTTGTAAAGTTACTAAGTAAATGCAATGCAAGACATACGATCGGTATATGATACTAACATAATGCATAAAAATCTACAAAGTTGGGGTACCTCTAGACTGAAAAGATATCTTGACCAAACTTTTCTTCCAATGTCGACTATCCAATATTTTTTCTGAATATTAGCTGATACGATGGGGGGAAAATTAATACGACTCTGATTAAATTAGGCTTAGAAATAAGTGTAATGAAACAGAAAATGTATTCAAGAGAATTTTCCAATGTTTTTTTTGTTTATGAGGAGTTTTGTAGTAATCAAGACTCTTTGAAGTTAAGATTTTATGGACTTGATAAGAGAGACAATCAAAATTCGATACCTTCATGATTTTTTTTCTAACTGCACTACATGTATCAAAATCCTGGATCAGTATGCCTAATCAGAGATATATTAAAAATCAAGGAAAACCCATATTTTCCATAAGGGTTGGCAGGTATGCAACAAGAGTCTAATGAACGATTGTCTCACAAAAGTAAAAGTATAAAAAAAATCCTTTGATTACCAGCAAGAAACATTTTCTTAGAAATCTGTAAATTAGACAGGAAAGTTGGCTTCAATTTCAAAGCAAATATTGAAACTTTATTGAGCATTGCTTATTTCTACAAGATTCCAAACGCACTTAATTCCTACCCCTCCCCTAACTGAGACCAAGGAAGCCGACGCAATCATAGAAGGTGGTAACGATGATAAGAATCAACCCAACAAAATCAAAATGTTCACGTTTGCACCACACTGGCAAGCACACATGTACACACACACACACAGCGCAATACCATTCACATCTTTTTTACCCTTGCACAAACACACATGCACCTTATATCTAATTCAAGGGTACAGCATCAGCTCACAAGCATGCGCATGCACACACACACACACACACACAGACACACCTCCTCTCCTCTCTCTCTGTTTCACCCCTGCCCAGCATCAGCTCACAAGTCACTACACATCCGACCCCGCCTCGACATGGCTGCATGGCACATTAAGAAGAAACTGGTGGATCAAATCTCTCTTCCTCCACCTCCGGAGACCTCAGGTTTTGCATTGGCTCTGCGTTTGCTTGCATTACTGGCATTGCACGGTCACCGCATCTCTCCTTTACGAAAGGATGCAATAAGATCACAAGAAGATTCGCTATGTTACAATTTGCATTGATGGCATTGCCTTCATAAAATCATCAGGAAAACTAGTCTTCCTGCAGTATTTCTGCCACCTTGTGAAAGAAGGACGAGTGCTGACAATTAGGACAATTTTCATTACTGATTAAAAGTTTTCAAAAACTTGTGACATTTAGCACTAAATGCTTTAATGAACACTCAAATTTCAAGACCAAATAAAAAAAAGAAGAAAAACATTTTTGCCCTTTCCCACAAAATAGAATATATGGGATGGGGTGGAGATTAAGGACAGTAAATTACTAACATCACATTGGTAATATAGTGTTCCGAGTCTTCAACCCCTCCCATACAGAATACAGCAGCACAACATCATCCTTCTTCCCTAAGACGACAGACTTGTGACTAAAAACATATAAAACAATAGAGCCACAGAATTGTTATGTAAAACAGCCATGACATTTTTTTCCAAAGAGTAATTTCTTTCAACAATGTTGCCGTGGTCTACTTCGGCCTCCTAGTTGCTGAAAAACAGAAAATGCAGTTGCAGTTCTTTGGCACAGCGGGTCCATATCCACCCTCCCAGCCCTCATCCCTGGCCTCGTCAATGTTGCAATCAGTAATGGCATACAAGTTTCATTGTCAAAATCATATTAAAATAGCATTTCATACATAACCTACGTAATCAAACAAATAAGAATTGATGGAGAAAAAGCCAACGATTTTGATGGCTTACAGCTCATGCCCACAGATTCATCTTTCGTTTTTATCGCTCTCACTCTTTCTCTCTCTGAGATATGTCAAGGCAGAGAAAAAAAGAAAAAAAACTGCAAGCTCCTCTGACAGCACTTATTCCCTTCCTTATATCTCCTCTGCCCAGCCTTGATATTCAGTAAATCAATGTTGGTTTGGGGGGTTTGGGTTGGTTACCAGTTTTACATCCTCTGCAACACTGTACGGTCACTTAAGAGGCAGGCTACTTTGAACATTCACAAAAACATGGACCCTAGTTTTACTTATCGTGATTGGTCTCAACCCAGCCACTCCACAGACAAAATTCACTTCAATGTCTTGCACTCAGGGTAGAATATGTACAACTCACACTTAAAAGCTGATAAATCTCAGGGTAAAACAAGATATGGTCAACAGTGCACTACGAAGATGAAACATTATCAACGTGTGTCAAAAGGTAGGCTTTTAAAAAGGCATGTGCACCTTGTCCATTACAAAAAGTGCCAGAGCTAAACACAACTAAACAAAGTGTGACATTGTGCAAGTCACATTCTGAAAAATGCATCTCGATATATGCGAAAAGACAAAATAGGCAATTCTATATTTCCATGGCAAAAATTAATATAAATGAAACATAAGATACTACTTTTTCTAAGTCTATTGTAAACCTTTGCTGAGGGCACATTGTATAGTGTGGATGGAAACTAATGATGAACTAACAGCCCTGTCACATCGCAAAACGTCAGCAAGTTAAAAATCCTGGTCAAAGATTTTTTCCTTAGAGCAGTCATGTTAATATTAGCCCTCGTCAAAAATCATTGTCAACTATTTTGGAAAGATTATGGCAGGAAACAAGTTGCTACCGGGTAACATAAAAATTGACAGCCCGTATCATTTCGCGAGTGGAATTATTCACGGAGTCATTTATGTCATAATAAATAAGACTCATCAAACAAAGAAACTGATGTAACCCTGCTATAATGAGACAACTCATTTCAATCTCTGTAACAGAAACTAAAATAAATACAGCTCATAGTTTATGAAAGGCAAATCTTTAATACATTAATGGGGTCTCATATATTACACAAATTTAATGCTAAAAAAGATAGACCTGACGCATTTGATTTGAAAAAAAGAAAAATGATACATAATCACCACAAAAACTAAAACACTTGTTTTCAGAGAGTATATAAAAAGAAACATACGTCAGCTGCTCCGTCATGGTATCGTCTTTGTCCCTTGATCAAAACATCGCATAAAAATTTCAGTACAACGATCACGTTCCATGCACTCAGACTCTCAATTTCAAAAACCGATCATGACACCATGGATCATTTCTTACACGGTATTTAAACTGTACAAAACATGAGTGATAATAACCCCTCATGTTTTCAATCTCATTAAAACAAAGCACAGCCAACAATCCTCGCTCTTCTCATATATACAACAAGCTGGTTGACTTCTTACAGCTCTGGACTTTGTCGGTAGAACTTCTTAAAAGCCAAGGACATGACGGTGGAAGACTCCCCCGTGACCTACGACCTCCTTGGAAATGGTGGAAAGTGCCTTGAAATTCTTCCTGGTGCTGCTGTCTGTGGCTTGTTGCAAGTTCAACTTGATGCGATCGTAAGCCTGAAGTTGGAGAAAAATGAATATTTTCATCTCAAACGTGGGTGAAAGTTCTAAGACATCAAAAGACCTGAAGAGGGAGGGTGTGAATTTCAAAAACTAAAAAGACATCGAGCGGAAAGATAAGATGGCAAAGACAACGATACACACACAAAAAACAATAAGTTTTAACATATTCATGGGCCATTGTTTACAGACATATGTACCAGCCCCAGTCTAAAAATATGGCAGAGAGACCTAGGTCTGCTGAGGTTGAAAAACTGGCAAACTTTCACCCATGATCCCAAATGGTAAAAATGCCACTTTCATTCTACGCAATCATACTGATATCAGACAGAACAGGAAAAAAAATATTAAAAAAATAATGACAGCTTTAAACTTGTTGCCTCATTCAATTAATAGTGACAGAGTGCATATGGTTGGGTTACCAGTTTTACGTCCCCTGCAACACTCTAAGGTCATTAAAGAGACAGGCCTGTCAGGGCCAACCCAGGCTGAGAGGGAAAAAATCCCAGCATAATAAAAACCTAGATTGTCAGCGTGTGTGGATTCATGTGTTCACACGGTTACAAACAAACTGAAAATTCTTCTATCCAGAATTCTTTTAATCAGATTGTTTCGGGTAGTTTGGTTTGGTTTGGTTATCCCCCCCCCCCCCCCCCTCCCTAAAGGGGGATTGGGAGGGGGGTTTCCTGTCTCGATGGCACAGCAATTAAAATAAGCCTTGATTTTTCTAGCATAAATACTGAGATGAGAATTATCTATTTACAATACAAAGCTGCACTTTTAAGCCTAACAGATACAGCTTAATATGGGGTAAAGAGAAAGCAAATACTTGAAACAACAGTTTCGCATACCTTCTTTTTAAGAGAATACATAAATTACTATAAAAAAAAAGGGGGAAAAAAAAAAAGAAACCCCGAATATTGGCATCCCTGACTTCAAGACTCTATATAAAGCAACCAATCAAGCTGACTTAAACAAATAATGAACGACTCTTCACATCTCAAGACAAGACGCAGGTCTACAAAAGCAGACCTGCAAACTTTTCAAATTCCAAAATAGGGAAAATTACAATACCCCTAACCTACAACAAAAAAATGTAATATGTGTAAAGAGATCTTTCTTCCACAATTAGTTTGTTTTCAATTATTTATTTATAGAGGCACCAGCCTTTTCGGCTGTTTTAGTAATAAACAAAACTATAACATTATATCCACCCTTTATAACCAGCTGAGTTTTCATAGACATGGTGGACCTCACTTCATATTTGTGTTTGTTGGGGTTTTTCTTCCCCCAAATAAAAAGCATTTTCTGAACAAATTTTCAAAAGAAAATAGCTATTCATTTGCGGCTCAGGTAATATAAAAATGAGGCCATTATCAGGACCTTGGGAAAGGCAGTAAAGTGCAAGAATTTCCATAGGACATTGGAGCCATAAAACCCTAAACAGTTAGTTATTTGAAGTAACTTACTTACAGAGGCACCAGCCTCTTTGACTGTCTTAAGCGCTTGAACCCTTATAAACAAACAGAAATTTCCCCCAAAAATCACAAAGCTTGGCATCTTTGCAAAAAGAGTAGCAACAGCCACTGACCTCGTTACACCAGACTTCTGTCATCATCTTCTCATGTGCGGCTGAGTTGTGGCTCTCGTTAAGGCTGCGAGTGGTGCGAGACAGAACAGCCACCATAGCGTAGATGTCGATAGCCGCATCCGCGAGTCTCTTCAAGAGGAACTGCTCATCTATGGGGGAAAATGGGAAAACGATTATTGTTTGTTGAAGTTTCAGGCCACTACTAACACTAAAAGGTTTAGTATTGTCATAACACATACAAAGGAGAAGGAGACGACTACAAGAGAGCCTGTGCCAAACACCCATTTACCTTCTATGTTCACGGCAAAGAGTAAAAACATTAGTTTAATGTATCGTGTCCAACAAGATGAAATTGTAAAGCTTTTTGCCCCCCTTCCAAGGGTGTTATCAACCACAAGTTCCAAATACTAAAGTGACTCTCTCAAAGAAATTAAATACTGAAAAGACCCTGAAGTGCAAATATTGTCAAGAAAACGTAACCATCATTTATTAAAACAGACGTCAAATTAATCTTTTAAGTGCTCACTGAATTATGGGAGTGCGCAGAATACTTTTGATCGCCATCATCGATACAGATTTCTTTCATGTGATGGGCAAATAACACCCGTGCCCCTTCATCTTACAGACAAAGCAATAAATGTTGCAATGTGATGAAATCAGGTGCTCGTCAATTTTGGGGTATTTTGAGTAATTGCCATCATGTTAAACCTTAAAAATATCTCTTGCAGTCTGGGAAGTAGTTATTACTTTATAATGTATACAAGTTAAGCTAATTGCGGTATTGATAAAATGGGATTCGTCCACTGTCAGAAGGAAAATTAGCGGTAAAATGCCCATAATTGTTTCAGAGCTTTCAAAACTGCACTCTTTTCTTTCTAACAATATTCTTGGGCATAATTCACTGACAAATGTGTTTTTAATTGGACATAGAAGGCATAAGGTCACAAAAATCATGCTAAAAATTGTCTGACACTCAGAAAAGGCCTGTTAACTTACTCTCTTCCCCAGACCTGCCACTTTTCTGACAGGTGAATTCAGTATTCTCAAGGCAAAAATTCAGTATTTTGCAAAAAAATTCAGTATCAGGGTCCTCATGCGCGTTCCGGCAAAAAACAATATCCACATGTCCTTTGAAAAAATTTACGATCCTCCGCTCACACCTCCCCCCATACATACACACTACACACACGTGCGCATACTTGTTGCACAAAAAATTTCAAACCGAGAATATAAATAAAACAAATTAAGGTAAAATAGCTTTAAATGACAAAAAGATTGATGTAGGAATTATTATAAATTTAGTTTAAACAGTTTCAGAGATCCAGGGGTGCTACAAAATGAGAAGAAATAAAAAAAGAAAAGAAAAGAATTAAGGTAACCTTTTACATAGGAATTCCATTAAAAACTGACAGCTTCTGCTGATAACCTTAGAAAGATTAAGCCACTTGAAAGCTTCAAGAAACGTAGTTTACTATTGGTGCAAACAATAGTAGCAAATGTTGGGGCCTATATGATTTTTTATGGCATGCTTTTGAAAATATTCCTATATTACAACATGTCCACGTTTTCAACTAGAATCTATGTTCTTATGAGCAAATCTCTGTTGCGTAAACTATGCTTGAAATTTATCATGAATATACAACTAAATTATTTAAAACTATCCAGTAATATCGTTTTCTTAATTTATTATAGAGGATAATATAATAGCTGTTCTTTTCACAAGTTAAATTTGAGTATTTAAATTTGACATTGACGTTTTTGGTAAAGATCTTAAAATGCGAAGTGGTACTAAGTACGAACCGGAAAGCAGCAATGAAGCCATCATCGATTCAGAACAAAATCCACCTCTTTCAGATTCAAACAATGGCCATCGAACGTGTAATAGCGTTGGAATCATTACAAAAATTAGCAAAGTACACATTTCAAGCATAAAAAGGAACAAAAGATTATTATTTCACACGATTTACTGTAGAAAAGATCCTATCGATAACTGGTTCAAAATGGCGGCACTTGATGATTTTAAACAGGAAGTCTGTATACTTCAAACCGGATGTCTCGGTAAGTTTATTTTTTTTCACTTCCTGTCATCTCAACTATAATATTCGTGGAAATATCTAAGTAGGGGAAAATTTCGGCACTGGGAGATCGGTATTTCGGCGCCTAAGATCGGTATTCGGTATATTGCTGAAAAAATCGGTTTAATACCGATTTCTAATACGATGAAATCGGTATAAGTGGCAGGTCTGCTTCCCCCCTTTTTTGACAAGTAAGTGCTTTTATGAAGTTGCAAAACAAATCTTACCAATAATTTTCTTGTTGTGCTTCATGAGGAGATCCTCTACCGTTCCACCAAAAGCATCAATACACTTGGCAGCCTGCACATGGAATATAAAACAACAATAACAAAAATAAGAAATAAAATAAATGCTTTACTCATCTCTGTGGGAAAATTTCTATTAATACATGTGTATATATGTTTTGTTTGGTTTGGTTAGCAGTTTTACGTCCCCTGGAACACTGTAAGGTCATTTAAGAGACGGGCTACTTCGACCCTGCCTGTCAGGGCCAACCC
>JAUKPP010253077.1:0-12486 GCA_032273245.1 Phyllaplysia taylori
TACCACCACCCTGTCTGAATCCCAGTGGATCCCTCTGTGTACCCTCTCCGTTGGAGTGCCACTCCCACTTACATTCCTTTTTTCCTTTTCAAACAGTGTGAAAGAAAAGCTGAAGGAGATTTTCAATCAGGACCGAGACTTTACGGACGCTGACTTCTCCAAGGTATCTGGGAGCACCAGTGAAATGAGTCAAGATCCAGAAAAAAATACAATGGTTTGCTCATTTACTGTAGATTGTTGGCTAGAACTAACTGAATTCTGTAACCTCATAGACTTACTCACTGAAGATGTACCTGCAGAACTCTAAACAGCTAACTTGGAATTTTGGGAAAAGGTGTTTATTTTAAAAAGAAAATTATTATTGGCATCTTTTAACTCATTCTATAAATAATTTTCAGCCAGACTGACCAATCCAAAAAGTCATAGCAGCATTTGATTCTAAACAGCTAGAAAATGCACATAGTAACCTTGATTTTTAGTTTTTTCTCTCTCCTTAACACTTGTAAAAACCAAGTTAGTTGTTTAGAGTTCTGCAATGACGATATGCTGCCTTATATATAGGCTCAGCAATAGATTAGACAGAGCTGCCAACCAGTTTCAAAACTTTTATTATAGTACAAAATTTTACGTGGAGATATAGGCATGCGACTTTTCTTTCTAGTATGCGAATGTTGCTAGTTATTGGAGCAACAAGTCTATGACCTGATTTTTATAGTCCTATTCATTGTCAATTTGTGCACTGAAACCAGTTTTGGTCATCAATTTCTTAGTAAAAAGAAAACCGATTCCAATCCTTAAATAAGCGTTAAGTTGTTCAATATATAATGCACTGCGCTCTGTACCACCTACTAGTTTCTATACAGTTGAGCTTACCTTAGCGACCAAATGACCAATTCTCATTCCCCCCCTCCCCCCTCTTGCATTTTTTTTTTTGCAATATAATGAGCCTGTCCAAGATGACTACCTGTCTAACGACCAGTTTTTTCTGGACAATGAGCGTTCGTCTTGGAATCATGGAATGATATTCCTTTGATATCAAGCACCACTAAACGATGCTAATATCAAAAGTCAAAGCAAGATTTTATGGTCCCCCTAAATAGGAATTTGCATTTCATGGGTTGGCAGCTCTGGATTTTTGCTTTTTCTGTAGAAATCCAAATATCTCGGCAAATGTTTCCTTTATTCTTTTCTCCTCTCAGCTGAAAATATAAAAGAATATTTTAATGAAGAAACCAACTGAGTTGTATCTATCTGGTTACCATCCTTAACCGTAAAGAAGTATATGTGTGAACAAAGTCTGTGTATTTTCAGTGAGTTAATCTGATGACCCACATAAGGCTGAATACAAGAAAGTCGAGTAGGGGAATGGGAAGTGGTTATTAAAATATTTGTCATTTTATGAAAATTCTTAGTTGTGTATTCGTAAAAATGTAATAATATAAAACAAAACAAATGGCAAGTGAAGAAAAGGCAAGTTATTCAAATGTGTTTAGCTTTCATAGTTCCATTTTTTTTAGCTTTTATAGTTACATTTTTAAAAATAGATACTTAGCGTTGTCACTGAAAATGAAAAGAGAAAGGAGAAAAACAGGCATTTAAGCATCATGTTTCAATATTTTCCTCATGTGGGTATTCAGATTCATATGTGGGCTACAGGATTCATATCTCAGCACAGCATTTTTTTTCGAGGTTCCGTAACGTTTCTTTTCTTTACATTTTTTTAGATAATTCTGTCCTTTGCAGATTTCAGTTTGGTTTGGTTTGGTTTTGGTTTAACACCCCATGCAACTCTGTAAGGTCATTTACGAGGCAGGACCTCTGAATAGGAAGGGGGTCGGAGCCATGAAAACTCCGAAAAAATCCAGGGGAACCTCCCTGCCTGGATTCGAACCTGGGACGTTCTCATGTAGGCGGGCGCACTACCATTCAACCATGCATGCCCCTGATTTCAGTTTACTCTTTGAAACTTTGATGACAAAATACGGAATGAACAGAAATTTACTCATATACATTTGAACAAACAACGAAAAAATGCATATTACATCAGACCACCTTTGCTGACACCACAAAGCTGTATTTCATGTGCCTTTTTCATATTGTCACTGCTTTACGACAATGGCCTGAGTAATTTTTGTACTTCTGAGATATCAAGAAAAACTGTAATAATTTCAGTCACAGAATGACTTAGTTTATTTCAAGTCAGTGAATATATTTGAAAATGCTATTGGGGCATTTTTATTTCAGACTTATATTAAAAAAGCTCCTATTCCCCTGAATCCAATGAAATGAATATTAATAAATGGCACGTCTGACTTATGCCATTATTGTAGAGCAGTGACAATATACTGACTTGTTATGAACAGCAGTTGCTATCTCGCAGCAATTACAGCTGTCTATCAGTCATGCTACCATAGCATCTCTGTTTTAAAGCCTCTCAATTTTGCCTTCTTTGCCACTATGTATTCTAGAATACTAACATACCTCAGCCCTATAGTCTTTCAAAACAACTTTCACTATTACTCTTGCTTTTACCAATGCTAAGATTATCAGCTCTTAGATGCCAGGGATGTGATCAGTGTCTGCTTATTTGATACAATATGCAAATTAAGAGGTCTATACCTACTGCATTATATAGCAAAGTGTTCATGACATGATCTCTAATGTACAAGTATTAACTCCTCTACTAAGGCCGCGTGTTCACTGACATGTTTTGTCAGTTGCAGGCCAGGCTCATCTATATATGATATATACATATGAGCCTGGCCTGCAACTGACAAAACATGTCAGTGGACGCGCAGCCTAAAAGGCACCATACATCAGGACTTGGGACAAAATTAAAAAGAGCTTACTTTGAACTCAGTCCTGTCTCGGTAAAGTTAGTACATGTAATTCTCTTCACTTCACTTGGGATATTGACCACCAATGACAGTTCTTCAATGAGTTTTTTTCTGTTGTCTACTTTAGCTGTCCCCATCCCATAATAGTCGTTTGGTACCTGACTTTGAATCCAACAGTGGGTGTTTGCGTGCGCCCTGGTGTGGTGTGCTCCTTTTACTTCTTTCTATGCGTTACTATTGTCATGATTATCTTCTTGGGACAAGCTAAAGCAGCCAAAAATGCTGGCGCCTCTATAATCAACTAACTTTAAACTGACTTATACCAATCTTCTCGGCTGTGAAATGACCTTACAGTGTTGAGAGTGTTGTAAATCCTGAACTAACCTACCAGTGAAACCAAAAGCATAGATCTGCTTGACAGGCAAAATGGCCGGTATAATAAGACCTGTATAATTATATTTACAAGCTTTTTTTTTTACGTGGCCTACTATCTCTGACTGACGTAAACTTGACAGCAACTAGTTTGTTTTTGAAAGAAATTAAACATCAAAGAAACATTTCCTGGCCCCACTCCATCAAATGAATCTGCTACTCTATGATGTTACAAAGGTCAATAAAAACCCAAAGAAACATGAATATCTCGCTCTATTTTGGGTCAAATTTACCATCTCGGTTTGCTATGTCAGTGTATCATAATAATTAATAATGATTTCTCTTTTCATTTTGGGCCAAATTTACCATCTCGGACCCATCGGCGTCTATTCTCCTTTTCCCCGTGTCAGTGTATCATAATAATTAATAATGATTTCTCTTTTCCTCAGCTGGCTGCAACAAACAGCATCTCCCTTGTGAACGCCATGCAGTTTGTGAAAAACCCTTTCCAGATGTGTGCACGAGTACATGATATGATCAGGGAAATCACGGCTCGGATCAGATGTCTCAAGATGGAGCTCAAGTCTAGAGGTGAGGACCGAGGACCGGCTACTGTATTATATTGCTTTTAATCAGTTACTTTTGACCTTAGGTTTGTCGATGTTTTATATCTGCAACAGAGTGTGGTTTGTGGGCACTCTAGTGTGCTCTGCTCCTTCTACATCTAAATAAGTGTTACTATTGTTGTCCTAATCTACTTCTTAGATCACCAGCGCTGTGGTGTAGTGGTTAGGCTCTTCGTCTGTCATGTGGAAGACTCGAGTTAATCCCGGTCGTAGGTGATCTTGTTATTTTTTCTGCTGGGATTTTTTCCCTCTCGGCCTGAGTTGGCCCTGACGGGCAGGGTCAAAGTAGCCCGTCTTTTAAATGACCTTACACTGTTGCAGGGTAGGTAAAAACTGGTAACCAAAAACCTCCTTAGAACTGAAATGACCGTTCAATACTAGGATGATGATTAATGTGTACAAGGCCCTGATTTACTACAACTAGATATTTTTTCCCTCTAAACTGGCATCCTACTTCTCCCAATAAGTGCAGTCCTCGAAGAGTGATTAATGTATACAAGTCCATAATCTAGTACAACTAAATCTTTTTTCATCATATCTCGCATTCTTCTTCCTCTCAAAAAGTACAGTACTTGAAAAGTGATTAATGTACACAAGTCCATGATTTACTGCAACTAAATATGTTTTCATCTTATCTCGCATCCTCCTTCCCCTATCAACCTTGACCTCTGACCCACAGACTTGACCTTGTTTAACGGCGAGTCCTGGGAGCTTCTCATCCGCCGCTGGGCCAAGCTGGAAAAAGATTTCCGCCTGAAGAACGGCCGGTTTGACATCAGCAAAATTCCTGACATCTACGACTGCATCAAGTACGACCTTCAGCACAATCAGAAAACTCTGCAGTTCAAAAGAGCACAAGAGCTGTTCATGTGTAGTAAAGCCTTGGCCGACATTGTCATACCTCAGGTAAGGCTATTTACTTACTTTTTATGTTTCGGTTTTAGGTTTTTTCTGTTCTATTAAACCACAAAATGTGGAGGGGAGATGCAAAAGTCAACAAGTCCAAGAGATCAGGTGCACTTGAAAACAAGGGGAGTGGAGTTGTCGGGGTTTTTTTCTGATTGATGAACAATTATTTAAAATATTGCTTGTTCCCTGACATCCTCTATATTAATATTTCAAATTTTTTTTTGGCCAACACTCTCTATATTCAATTAGAAGCATATTTCTGGGTGAATTTTATTTTCCAAGTGCTGTTTGAAAAGGAGAAATCATGATTTTTAAAGCCACCATTTTTATAGCGGTTTTTTATTTAACTTTCCTCTTGACAACAGGGAATTTTGACTTTTTAAATTGGCAATTATCTCAACTTCTAGTGAAGACAGAATTGTGATTTATTTTTTTCACCAAAGGTAAGAAAAACATCCAAGCTTTGGTACTATACCCATTACTCCATTTACCCCAAAATTGACAAGTACCTGATTTCATCCCATCACAACGCATTCTGTAAATCTTCTTGTATGACTCATATATTTCACAGGAATATGGGATAACCAAAGAGGAGAGACTCCACATTGGTCAGAACTACTGCACTCCGCTGTTGAGAAAAATACGATGTGATCTCCTGCAATGTATTGACGAGCCGACAACAGACGACAATGCTACGCGCCTGGACTCAAAGTAGGTTATTTCCTGCTTTGCTTACTTATCATGACATTGCCATTTCAACGGATTTTGTTTTTTGCACTCTTTGTGATTTTGTTTCTTTTTCTTTGTGTCTTCGGTAGATTTTTAAAAAAAGTTTTTCTTTTGTTTGCCTCGAGTTTGTGTTTTCATAGCAAGCCTCAATGATCAACTCTGGTAAATTTGTTATTGAATCAATTCAATGCATTGTATTTGATTACAGGAAAGTTACTCATAGTGGTGACATCATTTGAAAGTCACTCATGTGCAAAATAAATTATCTACCCCTTCCTGGTTTTTTCAATAGGGCTAAATTTGTCTGAGGTGTTGCGCATTGTTTAGCCAGC
This sequence comes from Phyllaplysia taylori, assembly GCA_032273245.1. Lineage (NCBI taxonomy): Eukaryota > Metazoa > Mollusca > Gastropoda > Aplysiida > Aplysiidae > Phyllaplysia > Phyllaplysia taylori. The sequence continues at coordinate 5,806 of JAUKPP010253077.1, forward strand.
AGTTTCAATTTGTAAAGTAAAAGTATCACTTTTGTCTGATGAACAGGAATATTGACAATGCTCATGTACTTTATACACTTAGTGGAAAAGTAAATGTGTTGCAACGCGATGAACTCATGCTCTCGTCAATTTTTGGACATTTTGAGCTATTGGTATGATGTTAAACCTTGAACATTTCTCTAGCTGCCTGTGAAGAAATTATCAATTTATCTTGTACAGATGTCAAGATATTTTCACTTTTGATTACGTAAGAGTCATCCACTATCAAAAGGAAATTTAGAGAGAAAATGGCTACTAATGTTTCCTAGCCTTCAAATTGGCACTCTTTTTCTTTCAAACAATGTTTTTTAATATCATGTACGATGAAATATATGGTTTTAAGTGCATATAGAGGGCACTGGATCACTCAAACCACTAATAGTAAAAATTGTTTGAGACTCAGAAAAAGGCAGATAACTCTGCTCCCCTTGTTTTGACGAGCGCCTGATTTCATTGCAATGCAGCACAAATGCAATGCCCAGTGACACCATTTTGCCTGGTATTGATGTCCTAAGTCATGCATAATTATTTTTGCGCTGGCTTGCTATGATTTGCACTCTCTAGTATTTGTTTGCCGTTAGTGTTTCCCATTGCTTATTAACTTGACCTTTTTTAAAATTATTTTTTCTACATATTAAATTTTTTTCCTTGATGTATCTGGATGGAGTGGCTAGGCTGTCCTTTAGTTTTTTAACAGTTTGTGTAGCAGATCTGCTGGTTTGTGTTGGTTTGCAGTAAGTCTCTTAGTCTGTAATAATCTGAATGGCTGGCAAAATTTGTGTGGTCATAGAGAGGAAAACTTATGGATCAAAAAGATATTTTCTTTAAAAATCTTATTATGCTTCATTCATGTGGCGAGTACGAAAAATACACATTACCATAAATTGATTTTTACTAGTTAGCACACAAGGTAACCTGAAATTATTATGTGATTTCAAAATGTTCAAGTGAATGCTCTTTTTATTAAAGGAGTTAGTGCAGTGATTCTTATCCTGGGTTCAGGGGTTCGTTGATTTAGTCTCTAGGGCCTATGTATTGGTCAAGGCAAGCACACTGTTTTATACAGTTGAACCTGTTCAAGCGACCACCTGTATAAAACAACGATCTGCACAAATGACCACTTTCCATCGACTCCCAAATTATATTTTTTCTATATCATCCCTCACTAAGACGGCCACCTGTCTATAAGGACCATTTTTTTCCTCGACATTGGGTGGTTGTCTTAGACAGGTTTGACTGTACTTTCATTTATAAAGGGTTTGGAAAAACCAGGTTTGAAGCTTTTAAGGCAGAAAAAAGGGAGAGAACCAATGAGTTAGTGTTTAGGACTTTTGTCTTTTATTTTTTATATAATTGATTGTAAAGCGCATAGAGCCTGCTTTTAGGCGGGGATATGCGCTATATAAATGCAGTCATTATTATTATTATTATTATTTTAGAGTTTCAAATTTAGATGACTTAGCTATTGACATAGAAACCATTGCAAATTTTGCCAGTCGGAGCTAAAGTGTTGTTAGTTGCAATTGGCAGAGACAGATAGGTTGGGACTGAAAGGAATAGAAGTTAGTTGTAATATCCTTATATCCCTGTTTTTGCACTGTAGTCATTTTGTTGTTCCTGTTGCTATTGTGGCTGCTAATTTTTGTTGTAATCTTTATATAGCTATCACTGCACGCACCATTTAATCTAGGGTGAAGGTATCTCGTCATGTTAATGTATAGTCTGGATCAGCCCCGTGAGAACGACTTTTGGGAAGTAAAATATCAATCACTGGACGGATTTATTTTCAACTTGACATGTACAATATTCCCAGAGGTTCTCCTGATTTTTTACAGCAGCATAGGACACTTCCAAATAAGGGTTTACTCTTGGCTAAAACAGCTGGGGCTGGCGCCTCTATAAATAACCCACTCCTTACTACTTCTGTTTTAGACCTCGGAGGCAATGAAGAAATAGAAGTGATACAGTATCATAGATAAAAACAGAGCAGTATGTATTTTGGGTTCAGCAAAGTGCCTTTTCTCCTCCCTGCTGCAAAGTGGAAAATCCCCCATAACTACAAATCCATATTTTAAAACTTCAGTTGTTTTGAATTGTATAGACAAAGAAGAAAGTACCCTTCAAGAGTAACGTACTTACTAAAAAAATACATGCCATCCAAGACTCCTGGCCAAATGTATACATTCCAAATTTGGTCAAGATACATGTATATAAAGAAAATGAGAAAGTCATTCCCGAAAAATGGTTTTCACTGGCGCTGGTTCGGACTATATAGATCCCGCCATATTAGTAGACATGTAATTTTTCTCTTACAGTGGAGAGATTTAATTGTATGTCACGGTACATATCACTCAGCTATTTAAGCTGCAGAAATTAATCTTATTCTGTGCATGAAATTATTCTGAAAGTTAAAACACCAAAACTGTTATGGAATTTAAAATTTTCTGTCTGATTGGACCCAGGAAATTGGAATAAGTTACAAGCAGCATGTATACTTCAAAACGGTGTTGTTAACAATATCATGTTCAACAGAGTGTGAGCGTATATGTGTGATGTGTGTGTGTACAAATAGGAAGAGAAGTGTGTTTCAGTGTGTGTGAATGCGTGTTGCATTGTATGCCAAAGTACACACTGCGTGTAGTTTTGGTCTCTTTGTTTGAATGTCCCAAATATCTTTTTTGTTTCTTGCAGGAAAATGCAATATGTCCTGCATGATTTTTCCAATAGGTGAAATTTTTTTTATTCCCTTTACTGCCAAATCTAAAAAACAAAATCAAACCTCTTTCTTTTGCTTGGGTCACCTTCTTTGCTGCTTGCATCAGAATTACAACTATTGGTCAAACATTAGATAACCCAGAAATCTTTTTGTTTTTTATCATTTTGTCTCTTTTTTCAAGACACACACTATTGCAGTTATCATTCTATTGCAATATAAAGTTTTCTCTTCCCTTCTTTGCTCAAAGGTTGAATCTTCGTCACTTTTCTAAATTTATTATGAGCCTTGTGAAGCTTAGGGCATCACTGAGGCAAAATTTATATTTAAACTATTTGGTGAAACAAACTTTTTGCTGAACCTCATTTCAAATCTAAGATTGGTTGACATGCAAGTGATACAAATGGAAAGAAACTTTTTAAAATATTCAAAGTGTGGGTTGATGGCGAGTTCTCTGGTGTGGTCTGCTTCTTCTACTTCTTTATTAGTGCTACTGTTGTCTCAATCTACTCTCTGGTGCATTGGCATTTGTGGCCTAATGGTTAGGCTCTTCGCTCATCACATGGAGGACCTGAGTTCAATCCCACATGCGGATGGTCGATGTCATGTTTACCGATGAGATTCATTCCTCTCTCATCCCAGTTTGGCCCTGACATGCAGGGTTGAAGTAGCCCATCTCTTAAATGACCTTATGGTGTTTCAAGGGATGTAAAAGTAGAAACCAAACCAAACTGAAGCTTGCATGACCTCATAGTATTGATTATTCCCACACCCCAACAAACAAAAACTAAACATGGATATTAAAATGAAACTTATTTTAAGACCGATTTTTTCCAATTGTATTAGGATTTTTCTTTTCATCACCACATCTTAGGACATCTTCCTTTTGACAGAGTAGAGTTTTATACCTTGTGCATACCTGGGCAACTTTTTGTGGACCCCCACTATTCTTCTTCCTTCCCCGCCATGCTCCTTTTTTCTGCCCAAGTGTGGGATGTGGGATGAGGTTGTCAGTGTCTGGGGTTCACCATCTTTTTTTTTCTTTCATTTTGCCTTGAAGCCATTGTGCAGCTTTGCTTTATGTCATAACTGCTTCTGCTCGGTTGCCAAATGCCAGGTGATTAAAACAGAATGATCCAATTTTATCAAGCAATATATTGAGAAGAAAAAGCAATAGAAAATTTGAGCTAAGTCACAAGTATTGTACTCACAACCAAGTTTTATTTCCTGTTTTACAAATATGCAAGAAGACTGACCAACAGCAGCACAGGCACGGCCAAAGAGAGAGAATACTGGCGCTGTGGTGTAATGGTTAGGCTCTTTGCCTCTCATGCGGAAGACCCGGGTTCGATCCCGACCACGGACAATTTGTGGGTTTTTTCTGCTGGGATTTTTGGCTCTCAGCCCGGGTTGGCCCTGAGAGGCAAGGTCGAAGTAGCCCGTCTCTTAAATGACTTTGCAGTGTTGCAGGGGACGTAAAACTGGTAACCAAACCAAACCAGCACAGGCGCGGCCAAAAAGAGAGAATTCGTCCCTACTGTTGAAACGTGTTTGGAGTGAATTCCCTAAATTGCATTAATGTTGCCCATACTGCTGGTGGTGGCCACATTGAACACTTTTAAGACAGGAAATAAAACTTAGTTCTAAGTACAATACATATCGTCTGTTGTTTTGCACAAGGGTGAATAGGACAAGGACGGAAGTGGGGTATTCGTCTTTTTGTTAAACAATCGGCGATATGACTTAGTTCTAGTTTTATCTCCTTATTAAAATATCATTGTAAAAGGACCAATGTCCAGCAGTCGGGTATCATCAAAGTAAAGTTATTAAATTATTGCGTTATAGAATCAGGTCATACTATTTTAGTCACCCAGTATAGCCCAGTATAGTACTTGATTCTTCTCCCGTGTTTAATCCCCATCTTTGAAGTCAGTGATTTTGTTTTGTTGCTGGATGTTGTTACAATATATAATCGTCGTTGTTTTAGCACTGTATTGCCATTTTCTTCTCACATCATCATTTTGATCATCATTGTTGTTTGAAACAATCAATTATCATAGACTTTGTCGTCATCATCATTATTGTTATAATTGTTGTTGTTAATGTTTGTTGCTGTCTATTTTGTTTCTTGCATATTTGAAATTCTTCTCCGTTGCACCCCATAAATTTCCTTCTTTAATGGCTGTATGCATATTTCTACACCTCACCATAACAAGACTCGCATGTTCTCTGACAAGATATCTTGCCTGCTGAGAAAGATATGTCAGGTGTTAATCGTTTGACATCTAACATTTTAGTCGATATGCAAGCTAAATGATTTTAATTGTATAGTATAACACAAACTGCTTTTCTGTCGTATAGCATGACCTTTTTTAAAAAATTTTATAGACCAACCCTGTGTTTGAGTTTAAGATGCGTTTGTGTTAATGTCTTTTGGTTGTTGGTGTAACTAAGTTCACACTCAAGTGAAAATTTTAGCGTGGTCATGAAATAAACTTAGGAGTTAGAGACATTATACCCTAAGCAAAAACAAAAAAAAAGACCACTACTTTGAGCTATTTATAGACTTCCATTCTGCTTGTCAGATGTTAGACCATTTAAAATATGGGGAAACTTAGATCTTATGGTTTTTGTAAGCCCTGCGTGCACAAAAACAAATATGGTGTAATGGTCAGCAAAAGTAGCTGGGGCCTCTATGAATAAGTAACTTTTAACCTCAGTATTGATTAACCTGTGGAATATCATATCATTGTGCTCTCTTGCAATAATTTTAGCTGGGGTGTTGGTGGGTGTTCTGATCTATATTGCTCTTTTTTTTTTTTTTTTTTGATTGTTTTTAAAAATTATTTTTAAAAAAAAAAATTTTTAATATTTTTAAAAAAAATCGCTATATCTACTGCTCAGTTTCCTTCTTTCTGTGTGTAGCTATTGTCCTAATTTACTTCCTGGCATGGAAATAGTTCAGTCCCATGCTCGGTATTTATGCTGTAAAAACCCAGGGTTATTTTTATTGCAGTGCACTGATTCAGCAGATATGTCCCCCTTATTGGAAAAACCCTCTGTTCTCTATGAGTCTGGGAGAACTCTATCACCTCACTACTGTGTTAATAATAGTGCTCTAGAAGTAGCCCGTGTCTTAGATGACCTTACAGTGTTGCAAAGGATGTGAAACTCATAACTGGTAACAGAATAATATCACTTTTAATGACATGTTTGAAGATTGCTGATTGAGAATCTACTGACATTCGAACACATAAAACAAATATTTTAATGGGTTTGTACAATTGAAGAGCACTTTTCCAAAACTGCGCTTTTGCTCTTTCGTTGAAAACTGAGTTAAACCACTAGAGGCATCTATACCTATAGACTTTTGTTCTCAAAGCTTGTAGTGGTGCAAAACCCCATAGTTTCCTTTATTTTCAACTTAAGAAAAAATAGTTTGCTAAATGAGAAGCTTATCAAGCAAATGAAAAGGCTGATTTTCTCATAACTTTCCAGAGTGCAAATGCCGATTTTTGGAAAAACGCTCTTCAATTGCTCTTCAATTGCTCTGATGGTCTGCTCTGTCTACTTCTTTCTGTTTGTCTCTATTGTCCTAACCTACTTAAGAGCTCTGAAATGTAGTGACGATAAACCAACAAACAAACAAAAAAGGGCTTAATCAACGGCCAGATAAAAAAAATGTTTTTATAAAAATGACTGCACGCTTGTATCTATTTCAGGAGAATGACATAAACTTGATGAAAAGAAACTCAAATTTTACATTCTGTTCCAGGTATTCCAACGGAGTTGCATCCCCTGAGAGATTCGTGCGGACACGTTTGTACTTCACCAGTGAGAGCCACATCCACTCCCTGCTGGCCATGCTGAGATACGGCGATTTCTTGGATGTGAGTAGCCGCTCCGTACTGTATGTGTGTGTGTGTGTG
>JAUKPP010253088.1:0-12482 GCA_032273245.1 Phyllaplysia taylori
ACAAGTTGCATACAAAATCTAATTAATAAGTATAGAGAGAACAGAATGTGACATGCTCTGGGTCGAGAATTCAATATGGCTCTGACAGTTGTGAAATTTACTTGAAAGGGGAACAACCCACATAAGTCCCTAATTGGCAACAACAACCGCAATTCAAAAGGCAAAAAATATGTTTAACTTTTGCAGACTTGCAGTGCTCTGTATATGAAATACAAGCATGTCTTTCCCCTCTCCTGAAGAACCATGTCAGTCGAGGTAAGCATCATTTAACCAATTGCATATACAGCTTAGCTTTTATTGATGAAAAAATGACATACACATACAAACACAGAAGCCAAAATACCTGCAAAACTTACACAACAAGACCATCACAATAATGCTAATGTTGTCCTGCAAAATAAATTTTATGTTGAGGGATGAATCACACCATATAAGAAAATTGAGCGGTCGTAAACTGTAGGCAACTACACGAGACTGTGTGGCTTGTAGGAAAAGAGAATCATAAGAAAAGATTGATTTTACCAAGACTTATACCTCATGAGTCTGCCTCGTCTTTGGATCAACGATTTTCAGCACACACATGGGGTCAGACTTTGAGAAGACATCATTATCAGCAAGATTCCTAGTAGATAGAAGAGAAAGCAATATGTATTATGTAGCTTAGTGCACTAGAAGGCCATGGAACCTATATCACTTGAATACAGAAATATGGGGGTTTGTTTAGCTAAAAAGCTAGAAGTATTATTAACCTCTTTCTGAGAAATTTTAAAGACAAAATCATTTTTAAAAAACAAAGTTGAAGTACCAGTACCATGTGGTGAACTGCATTTGCCTCCTCAGATATAACGACATCCCTCACAACCCTGGTTGACCCCATGGGGCAGTGTTAAAGTAACCCACTGTAAAATGACCTTCAAGAGTTGCAGAAATAAATATGAGGGTGACAGTTTTGACTAAAACTAAAAACACTACTTCCTTGAATGATATGAAAAAAGTGTACACTTCTGTGTCACTTCACGGGGTTCATAGAAAATGACAACAATTTTGCCACTTTTGCTTCTTGGGAAAAATCCGCTCATTTGCTGATATTTTAAGTAGCTTATAGCACGTTAAAGATTTAACTACCATTGGAAATAACTGCTGTTTGAGATGGTAAAAACAAGATGCGTCTAAACCAAATGACACACAGAAAGTAAGTTTACAAAGGACATACCCCTATAAACATCAAACAGTATTCACATTTATCATATTCCTACTTTTCTGCGGCAGACTATGAAGCCAGATCTACATGTGCACTCCTTTTGGAGAGTTTCGACTTCCAGGATGTGAGGGCGAAGCATTTTAAAACAAAAGCTCAAAACTCTCTTTAAGGTCACTCTCAGTTATAAAATTCTTAACTTTATAAGAGAAATTGGATTTTATTAAAAGCTGTAGATTTTTACAATATAAATTCATTTACAAAATATTCGTAGATGAATATATACAGTCAAACCTGTCTAAAACACCCACCCAGTGTCGAGATAAAAGAGGTCGTTTTAGACAGGGACAATAAGAAAAATGCAATTTGGGAGTCAATGGAAGGTGGTCGTTTGTGCAGGTTGTCGTCTTGAACAGGTGGTCACTAAAGCAGGTTCAACTGTACACAAATGTAAATATTATTATATCACATTTTATCAGTCTACACTATAAAAAATTTCTGGGGGCTCTCCTTGTCAAAAGGTTTATGGTGTTGGCCTCTCATGCCAATGGTCTCGGGTTTGACCCCGGGGCAGTGTAGGCATTTTTCTCCCCAAGTTTATTTCTTCGTCTTCTCTACCTTGTCTACTCTTTCAACTCTTTGCTCTCTGATTCTTCCTCTGACTTGCTCTCCTCATTCTCTTCTGAGTCTCCTCTCGTCTGCTTATATTCTGTTCCTCTTCTCTCATACCTTATCTACTCTCTCTCTCTCTCTCAACCACACCCCTGATCTTAGGGTAGGTAAGATTCAACACTAGTCTTCTCAGATAAGGACGAAAAATCTTGGAGGTCCTGTGTGCAGTGTGCACATTAAAGATCCCTTGGTGGTTGAAAATATAAGAGAGCAGGCCTGTTATGCCGCCATCCGGGCAAAATTCAAAATTAATTCCTGCGCTCAAATTACCTTTTATAGAGTTGATGGAGCACTTTTTAGCTTTTTATTTTTTTTTAAAACCTGGCATTAGCCCGCTGTGGCAAACTTTGTGAAATCTTTTACTGAAGTGACTGCACCAGAGCAACATTAAAATGATGTGACATACACATGGTTCTGTCTCTGAGTCAATGGCTGTAATAATCATGTCCAAATGTTGTGTATCGATAGAGGCAGTAAATTACTCTGTGCCTGCATTGCACTTATTTGGCAGTCATCTGGTCCCGAGTTAGACTAGAGTAGATCTAGATTAGTATTATTGAGACTGCATTGCGCTATTGCAGTAACCGAGGGACCAATTTTAAGGCTCTACATTCCCAGGATACAGAGCTAGGCTGCCATAACTCTGTAGGACTGTAGGTCGTGAAAATTACTTGAAGTTGAAGAGTGAAAACCCAATATAAAAGTCCCCAATCAACGACATCAACAATGACATCAACAACAATAAAAACCCTCAACTCTAATTTCTAAAGTTTTAGTTTTAAAGAGGAGAACATGAGATTGAGAAAAGATCAAAAGTATTTCTCGGCACCTAAATTAAATGATCTTATACTTATAGTGTCGATGTAGCCGTGAAACCCTAAACAAACAAACAAAATGCATGCCCACAATATTTTTTTTGTCAGACCATTCCTTACCGACACGATATACTGATTTCCACTTTAGTTGATGGGACGACTGCAGTCCCTGGAATAAATCCTGGATCCATATTTTTCTCAGCAATCAGCTTCTCTTGTATGTTGTCTGCCCATCAACTTCAGAGCTACAGCAATCTGTTGTACCTTCCCTACGGCTCTAAAATTCTGGGGTATCTTAGTCGATGTTGATTCTTGAATCGACTTCCTCACACAGATTGACAATAATATTGACAGCAGTGAACAATAATAAATGAACAAACCGAATTCAATGGAGCAGTCGGAAACTTGAACGGAAAGCCAACAAACAAAAAGTTGAAGAAATGATGCGTCAGTGGAATTGACTTCACAATTTCTTGCCACTTTGGCCCTTTACACTCGTGCGCCTCATTTCCTCTCAATGTACAGTCAAAAAAAGGTTAACCTTGATAGCACCAATATAATAGAGCGTTGGCCCCTATTTAGTTTTTGGCTGGATTGACGTTCTCTGTTAGACTTATTTAATCACCTGAAATTTGTGACTTCCCCGAAGCTAAAAACAACCTAATCAGCTGTGCTGTGCGTAAGCACACGGATGCTTTCAAGGTCGGTTGTACCAGGACACAAAATTGTGACCAGGGTCAAGGAAACTGAAGTAGCGTCAAAATGGCCGACGATTCTGGTAAGTTCGCAGACAACTGTGATTTCTCCGCCGTGTAGCCTTGCTGCTCGCAAACATTGATTGCGTATTTATCTTGAATTACATTGTTTATGATCTATTCATCTTTTTCTTTTTTTTTTCTTTTTTTCCCTGTGCCAATTTCTATTCTAAGTCTAAGGACCCCGGTTGGTTAGTGAAGAATTCTTGAGTTAGTGACTAGGGTATCACTTAATCAAGACGCTTTATTGTTTGTTATGTTTGTTCTTTAGACAGAGATCATAATAAATGTTATTATATTTATGGTCACGTGCACTGAGTTGTTAGAATCATGATCAATACATCTAGAATCTGTCTCTAGATCGAGAAATTTAGATCTAGTGATGGTAAATTAATAGGAAAGAGTCAGTCAGGACGGATCTAAACGAAACAGACGGGTCAACGACATGACCAACCAATAAAAAACAAACTAATAATGAGCTAAAACAAAAAAATAGAAAAGGACCCCATAATAACAACCAACCGATTAGGTTTAATCAGAGTTAGAGTGTTAGACCATACTTCTCTGGCACTACTTAAGTTTAAGTAACATGGTCCCGATACCTAGCTCGATGCAATACCTGAGTTGAGCAAGTTAGTTAACTTTACTTCAACTTCAAACTTAGTGTTGACTTCTTACTTAAACTCGGGTTGCACCGTAACAACCAAAAGAGGGGGTTAGCGTAGAGTGCCCCTCATCCTGGTCCTAACTCTGACCCTTTCCCTTCATTCTCATTGTATGAATCCGATATTCTGCTTGAAAGTTAACTCGCTTAGATATCAGGACCTCGCTATTTAAGTAGTGACTACTTCTAATCCTTATCCTGGCCCCTTTCATAAATCTTATTGTATAGACCGGATTTGCCTTGATTCTACTGAGATTTATGACTTATGATTTATGAAAACTGGGGAAGACAATTATTGTTGAATTAATTCATAGCTAACTACACTGCTATGTTTCCTGAGTGATTGCTACAACTCAACAAACTGAATTCAAATTATGACCATATCTGAGACCCTGTCCATAGCGGCGACCTGCCTGTAACGGTCACTTTTCCTTGAGTGACCATTGTGGACATGCTCCAGTATAATGGGGAAGAAGTTCTGCAGGAGGATACTAACATGCTCTGTTTATTCATACCCAGTATCATTTTAGGGGGAATGAACTCCCTGATTACAGTTACGTTAAGGGGTTTCAGGACCATTTTCGGATTACAGGCCCCCATGCTTTGAGATCTGCATGGGTTTCAGAGTATCAGTATCTGGGGATCACACTCTCTCTCTCTTTCTCTCTCTCTCCCCCCGCCCTCATTTCTCCCTCCCCTTCCCCTCTCCCTGCTCTCTTTTGCTCAATGTAATTGATCATGTTGTCATGTCATAGCACCCTTTAAGCAGGAAGTATGGTTTTCTTACATCATAAAAAAAAATATTGTCCAAAGTACAATATTAGCAATAGGCATACATGCCTAACTGGTAATTGTTCATTAAATCTTCATCGTCAGATGTCCCTCCTTTGGAGGATATGACAGAAGTCCTGAAACAAGTGGATGCCATAAGGGAGAGAAGAGAAACTGCACCTGAGAAAGTCAACAAATCGCAGAGGGAAAAAGCAAAGGAGAGAGCAAAAGTGAACAAAAAGAATGTGACCGCTCGTGCTGTAGCACCAGAGAAATTAGCAGGAGGTGACAGTGTACCAACGAAGGTATGAATCTATATTATATATTTAACTTTCATTATTACACATCTTTTGCTATTTATTTGGTGGTAGTGAATTATCTTGTTTTTGTGTTTGTGTCTGTCTCTCCATGGGTGTTTTGTGTTATAAGGGGATGAGTTTTGATGCCTGTTTACTTTTGGGCATTTAATATCTATCATGTTAAGCTTGTGATTTTCTCCTCCCTTGATGAGAAAAATTTAAGATGAGATGGCCTTTTTTTTTATCATAAGAAGAGATGAATTGAACAAGAACTTATCGGACTGAAAGCCCTGGCAAAGCTCTCAGCAAATTCTAAAAACGAAATCCTTTGTATTTTGGGTTCTTTATTACATGTGGCAATTTTCCTGTATCTTTATTAGAGATCTGATCATTTTGGGTCAGGGCAGTTGTGTCTGATCCGTTTGTCTCATGAAGTTGTGTTCTCAATAATCATCTTATAATCTTTAATATCTTTCAATTGCAGAGCACAGAGGAAGCACAGAATTTGAAGTCAGGAGCCTCACCATCACCATCACCGTCGCCATCGACACTAACAAAAGTACCTGCTCAGTCAAAGCCAGCCACTGTAGAGACTGCCAAGAAGTCTCAAAATGAAAAGTCTAATCTTTTTGGTGGATTGAAGAAAGGGTTTTTGTTTGGTGGCTCTGCCCCAAGTAAACCTAAGCAGTCAACCTCTGTACAGAAAACGGAAACTCAAAATGCAAAACCCGTGAATGTCAATGCAAAACCAGACAGCTCTGCTCCCCCTGTGAAAGAGATGAACGGATCAAAGGTGAAGAAAGATGACGAGGTGCCGTTCATTAAGCCGAGTGGGAAGACGGAGTCAGGTCTGACGTTTGACGAGGTACAACAAGCGATGACAGAAACTAAAGGTCTTATGGAAAATCAAGGTAAGACATCAGTGAATTATTGGTGGGTGCTGTGGTTTCATCTGCTTCTTCGACTTTTCTCTAAATTCTTTTCTATAGCCCAATTCTACTTTGTGATGCTCATATGACCTTGCAGTGTTGAAAGTGTTGTAAAACTTCAACAAAATCATTAAATGAGCGTATCATCAAGAACGCAGAGGTATAATCAATTGCAAACTTTGCAGCAAATTGTTTAGAATTTGGACTCTTATAAAAAACTATTGCTTTCAGAAGCCAATTTCAAGGAAAGTTTTATGAATGTATGACTGTATTTTTAGCCCCACTTTAGTTTTGCATCTAAAATTGTATTTAAGGGACATCTTTCTTCTTTTTGCCAGTGACCAAGGTGTAATGGTAACCTTGACCGTGTTCTCTGAGGATGGTGGTTCTGGTTTAAGTCTTGCGCAATGAAAGGAAGGTTCTTTTTCAAATTGATCAGCTACGTAATATCCCTCTCATCCTAGGTTGGCCGTCACGAGTAGGGTCCAAGTACCATAACTCTTAAATAACTCTTCGCAGAGACAAGGGGCATAAGATATCATTTATGACATAACTCATTTTCTTATTGTTGTTTCACCAGACTGGATCACAGACGACCTGCTGAACAAAGTGGAAGGAAATGAACTGCTTTTGAAGAGATTTGGAGATCCGCACTTCATGAAGGCATTGGAAGAGTTCCAAGCCAACCCTCAGGCTGCCATGGAGAAGTATAAGAGTAACAAAGAGGTGGAGAAGTTCCTATTGGAGTTTTGTGGTCTCTTGGGTAAGCAGCTAAGTTGCTCGTATCTGGCCTTGTGTGTTTAGAATCCCTCTGTATAATATTGTATTATAGGGTGCTTTAGTGTATAGGAAATATGTTCGTGTCGCAGGTTGCCAGTAGTTTAATAAATCTATTTGCAGGATAAAAGTACCGAATCTATCAATGACATCTTGTCAATTGGGTAGGGTATTGTTCTCTTCTAACGCACAGTTCTTTGCACATCATAGGAGTTAGGCAACTATAAGAGTTGATGATCTATTTAGAGCACATGACGAGGATATGCACATTATACCAATATAATCTGTTTTTATCATCATTCAAATTCCCACAGGTGACCATTTCACACACATGGGCAACAGTGGCGCAAATCCCCCAGGCTCTCAATCCTCGAAGAAATCCTCACAACCTGCAACAGCCTCTACACAGAATGTGACTAGCAAAACTTCTTCCCCGGTAACGCCTGCCTTTGCACAACACAGCACTACAAAGCCTCAAGGGCCAAAGATTGTAGAAATCACTGATGACTCCGTGCTTACCAATAAGAAATCTGATGGACCGAAGATAGTAGAACTCAGTGATGAGTCTTCTGTAACCACGAAAACGAAGCCCTCAAATCAACAGCCAAAAATTGTTGAGATAACAGACAATAGTTCTTCAACCACACCTCCGAGCAGAAGCAAAGATGCAATAAAAGTCTCAGGCAAAACGGCAGACTCTAAGAGGCCCACGCCTGACATCCTGACTCGCAGTCCTGCTCAAGGGGCGGACATGGCGGAAATGCCTCAGGCTTCGGATGAGGAAGTCAAGCAGATGCTCAGCGATCCAAAAGTTATGGAAATCCTTATGGACCCGCAGATCATGAATCTCATTCAATTGCTCCGAGCAAATCCGACACAAGCTCAAAAGTAAGTGTAGATTTGCTGATTTATCTTTACACATAATACAGTAGATCTCGGATTAAAAAAACTAGCTCGGACATTTTTTATAGTTCATTGGATCCGAGGATGGGCCTGACAGTAGTTCATTAAAGATGGGAATTTTTCTCTGTTCATTGGATGCCAGGTGTTCGTCGAGTCCGAGTTCATTGAGTCTGAGTTCTTTTGTATAATTGACTCTAAAAAGTTGAAGACAGTGTAAGATACATTTAAAATCTAGAAGTCTTCTTTGCAGTTTGCTATCTGCGTTTGATCCGTTTCACTAGCCTTGATTTATACACAGACAGAGATTGTAAGACCGTATGGAAAGCTTACATCCATGGATAAAGAAATTAAGGAAATTGATGGCTTTCATTGATCATAGGTGCTCAAAATTATACTGGATCATAGATAAAGCTACTCTTAGTTAAAATTTGATGAATATAGATAGCAAACTGCAAGGGCTAAATAATATTAATTTTTTTTATGTAAAATATTCTCTTTCTTGCAAAATCTGCAACTTTGAAAGTGGGTGGTTGGCGGGTGCTTAGGTGTAGTCTGCTCTGTCTCCTTCTTTTTAAATTTTATTTTTTTGCCCTCTTCTATTCCCTGGTGCTGAAATGACTTTGCAGTGTCAATAGTACCGTAAAACCTCAGCAAGACATCCAAAAAAAGCTAGTTGGTGCTACCATGTGATCTGCTCCTTCTTCTTTCCATTTGGTTTTGTATTCATCTTTATCTATTTCAGGCTCTAAAATGACTGCACAATGTTGATTTTGTATAAAACTTTTTAAAAAGTAGCGAGCAAACATTTTGTAATTCTGTAATCATTTTTTCGTTACATTTGTTTTTTCAGAACTATTGACACAGCCAGTGGTGATCTTCGAGACAAAGTTAGATTTCTGGTCTCCAAAGGACTTCTTCAGTTTCAGACGGGATGATGGACAGTTAGGTGGTTTGTGAATAGAACTAACAACAGTGACAGTGCAGTGTGCTAGCTGCGTACTTACAGTATGGGCAGGATAAAAAGCTGAAAGTTATCTTCCTGGTCAGATTTGTAGAGAATCAAATGTTTGTTGACCCTCCCCTTTCAAAGCAGCAGGTTTGTCTTTGACACAGTTCCAGTAGACAAGCATACGTGTATGATCAGGTGCTTTAAGTTTGATTGCTGATGTTTTCTGCAAGTGAAGGTTGTGTGCTGTTGTACTGAAACACAGTCTGTGTGAAGCTTTGTATGCCATATTTATTAGTGTGTCTGTGCATATGGGTGCTTGGGGGAGGGGGGGAAGGATATGAGCATGTGTAAGTGTTTTTGATGGTGTGCGTGATGGTATGAAGGCCCACGAGCGTATGATTGTAATTAAGCTGTTTGTGTGCTTGATTGTATGCATCAATGTATGATTGTGTATAAGATTGTGAGTGTGAGTAAAGCTGTGTGTGTGATGGTGTTCACGAGTAAAGCTGTTATGTGTGCGTGATGGTATGAAGGCCCACGAGCGTATGATTGTAATTAAGCTGTTTGTGTGCGTGATTGTATGCATCAATGTATGATTGTGTATAAGATTGTGAGTGTGAGTAAAGCTGTGTGTGTGATGGTGTTCACGAGTAAAGCTGTTATGTGTGCGTGATGGTGTGCATCAATGTATGATTTTGTATAAGATGGCGGGTGTCAGTACAGCTGTGTGTGCCATGTTGTTATGTGTGTGTGATTGTATGAAAGCCCACGGGTGTATGATTATACAGTGGAACTTCCCGATAACGACCTCTCTGAATAGTGACATTCTCTGGATAAGGACATCGGCCTCTGGTCCCGAATTTTTTACTATATAACATTAGTGATAAAAGCGTCTAAATAGCGACATACATTCTAGTAAAACTTCTGCATAACGACATCGAGGTTGCAACTGTTGACGTTTATTCCTTTGTTGGTAATTCAGCTGCACTCATGCCGTTCCCAAGCCCGGATAAACTACAGAGGGAAATGGCATTATAGCAAGACAATTACAGTCATAATCATAACCATAATGAAATAAGCACCGGGAAACACATTTTAACGTACCAGTGACTCGCGGGAGACAACCAGCACAACACATTGTTTCATTGACGGATTTACCACACCCCAATGTCCACCATCTTGGAAACTTGTTAGTAACGACATTTCCGAATAACGACATAATTTTACGGTCTTGAGCGATGTCGTTATTGGGAAGTTCCACTGTAATTAAGCGGTAAGCGGTTTATGTGCATGACTGTATGCATCAAAGTATGATTGTGTATAAGATGGTGGGTGTGAGTGACTATGTCTATGTGTGTGTGATGGTTTTCATGAAGGTTTGTATACATGGCAGTGTAATAATGTGCAAATGAAAGATTTAGGTTGGAAAGGGACGAATTTGATCAGTGCGAGCTTGCGTCTATGCAATTAACATCTCTGAACACCTCATGTTGTCATGCAGTATTATTTTGTACTCTTCCAAGTTTTCTTATGACCAGTCTGTGTTTTCCTCATTGGCTGATGAGAATGGAGAATGTTTGGCTTCTGCACACATGAGGTCGTTGATCTGGTTGTTGTCAGGGTGTGATACTCATGTGATATTTGTAATAAAATTGTGTGTTCTTAAATTCGTCTCTAAAAAGTGTCAATGATTATGTATTTTTGGGTTAGTTGGTTGAGGGCTTTAGGCTATATCAACAACACAAGGTCATGTTGACTATGTGTGATCATCATGTGCGTGCCGTGTGTGTTGTAAGTTATTCATACTTTTACTAAGTTCATTATTGTGAAGGGTCAGAAGGATAAACTCAGCTAGTCTTTTTTCGTCTCTGTGAGGAACCATCCCATTGCCCATACATTTTGGTTTGGTTTCCTTATCAGTTTTACATCCTTTGCAACACTGTAAGGTTATTTAAGAGATGGAGTACTTTGACCCAGCCTGTTAGGGCCAACCCAGGGCTGAGAGGGAAAAAATTCCTGTGGAAAGAAACGCAGATCACCCGCATGTGGGAATGAACTCAGGTTTTTGGCATCATAGACGAAGAGCCTAACCATTGCACCACAAACACTGGTCCATACATTTTTTAGCACAGGGATGCGGTAAAGTTCAAACTAACTGATAGCTTGAAACCTATGTTCTCTTCTCATTCTTTATGAATCTTTTTTTTTAGATAATTTTTATTTATCTTAGGAGATACAAATCTTAGCCCCCTGAAAGGGATTTGATCAACAAAAAAGTTTGGGGGATCGAACCCAAGGCCCAAACTGCAATAGAGGGAATTGCATCATCATTACTGGGATTGTCATCAAAGTAAAAGGACTGATACTGTTCATACATGGTCATAGTTACTGTTCTTCAAAAACACATGGAGGGTGGGGAAGGCTTGAACACGGGTTTGAACTCAATATTTTCTCCACAGTTTTTAGATCTACAGCTTCAGATAGAGATGTAAAAAATAATCTGGTTTGTTTTAATGATTATGCCAGCAAAGCACACAGTTGAGATCGAGATGAATTTTCTAAGCCCTAAATGATCGAAATCAGTTCAGTAATAAAGCCTGGAGCCCGAACACAAAAAGAGAGGGGTTTTTTTTATACATGTATTAGATAATATAATTCTCCAAAATCCAAACATTCCGCTGCCGTGCCACAGATCAACTTCCGTGGCGTGATGTATCAACTTTTCCCGGATTGCGCTACGGAAAAGTGCGAAGACAGATTTACACAAAATTTACTAAATTTTGTCACATCTTCCCCTACCTGTCATGTTTACCACCAGAGTATAACCTGACAGGTTTATGTGACGCGGTGAAACGAACTTGTCGCTCAGTACAGAAGAAGTCCTCCCAATGTTGGTTTTGGTTTTAGATCCCTTTCAATGCTGTAAGGCCATTTAAGAATAAGTTGTGGGCTACTTTAACCTACCCCCAGGGCTGAAAGGGACACAATATCCCAATAGAGGGACAGAGGTAGCCTATTGAATTTTGATATTTTAAAAACTGCCTCACGTTGCCCCCAGATTCCAGTCCAGATCGATGAAGTGGAATAGAACAAGTCTACATTACAGTCAAAATCTGATGTAAACTAACAAAGATCGTGAAGCAGAGCGAAATGCAGCTGGCCTATATTGCATGTTACATAGCCTACCTGTTGTAAAGGAAGAATCTCTTCAAGGGAAGTAACCACGAATTTTCCAGTCCTGTGATATCTAAATCATGGGTAGCGTCCCTTGTCATATTGACCCCCTTCAACTTATAACAAAGTTATTAACATTAATATTGGGTTTTGCTTTCCTTCCTTCCGTGTAATGCCGTGTATTCAATCAGCTAGAAATCTGATAGCCTACCCATAGATATAAATAGAATAACCATAGCCTACTTATACTGTACTGATACATGTAGGGCTGCAGACTCTTGCGATCATGGGGATGTAGCATTTCTATTTTTTCGTATTGAGGCCTGTATCACTTATATCTCTTCAGCTTCATCTTTTCTACATCTTATACACGTAGGCCCCAGTTACATGTATGTTTGGCTCATGTAGGGCCCCGTACAGTGGAATTGTATTAAATGAACTAGAAATAACCTGTACATGTAGCCTACATCTAAGGAAAAATCCCTGTCATTAAAAACAGTAGGTTAGTCTACAAAGTCGGGCCTATAATCTTGGGATCGTTGTTAATATAAATTCAGGGCCAGCAATTTATGGATT
>JAUKPP010253110.1:0-12481 GCA_032273245.1 Phyllaplysia taylori
CCGATCCACACCTGTAGCGATGCGCAAAAAAGGAAGCCCGAAAACGAAATAATTGTCTCCCTGAGGACTAAATTTTTTTAAGAAAGGATAGTCATTGTGTCACTACAGTATAATCTGGTTTTAAGAACAATGGAAATTGAATGCTTTAGATATAGGTATGATTTTCATGATTTGTTGTCTCTCACAGGGGAAGGGGGGGGGGAGGGAAGGGGTCTTTTTTATTTTTGTACATTACTGTAATGTGTGTTAAACATTTGGAAGTTCTTACAGTCAGAAGAGCATATTTTGCAACCAAGGTTTGTCTTTTGTGACACTTGAAGCTTGAAGTAATGTGTAAGGTCAAAGATTATAGATTAGATGTGTAACCTTCCTATTTTCAAATATGGCTGTATTTCTGTGGATTCTTTTTCACTTGAATGCTAAGAAAGCAGAATTGAAAGAGACTTCACGAAATCTGTTCTTGTACCTGTATTATCATAGAAGATCTTGGAATGTTCATTCAAGAATTGTTGTTTTTATACTTCAGGGTGAATGGATCAGGGCTCTGGAGGCCATTGACCAAGCCGTGGCTGACATGCCTCGCACAAAACACAGACTGTAAGTCACCTTTGTTAAAGAATGAAGACTTCTAGCATTATAATTTCTTCAAGGTCTCAGTGTTGCATGGCTTATTTCTGATACTCCTATACTAAGTATGGTTGGTGCAGAACAAAAGTTATATGAGGGGAAAGCAACAATAATAAGCTAGAAAGCAAACAGGAAATGAGGGTCATATAGAATTTTTGTTTCCTTTTTTTATATTTTCACTGATGTCTCAGATGTAATGGATAGGCTCTTTGCCTATGAATCAGAGGAGAAGCGTTCTGAGGGTCTAGAGAGCCTGCCTTTGAAATGATTTTATTGTGCCACAAGAGGTGTATAACATATATAAAAAAACATGCAAAAGATATGCCAATGGTTATGTGTAGTGGTTGGCTCTTTGTTATTGCACACAGATTGCACACTATCTATATGACATAGATCTGCAAAGTGAGGCTCCATGATGGTGCTGGACAAGTTTGAACTATTTGTATTTCCATTCATGCTGTTGATCTTTACTTTCTTTAGACTGATCTTCAAGCACAGAGTCATGGTGAAAGCAAAACTGGGACGGAGTGTTCACATGGACATCCAGAAGTTTAAGGTATAAGTGAAAATATATACAATCAATGTGACTAGGGAAAATTATGAAATATATAACATCAAATGCTTTCTCTTTTAATTCTTGGTAGTTGTAAGGAGAAATAATGTAGGGCACTTGAACGAAAGACTTTTCTAGTAAATGTGTGTACCATAAAAGATTGTACTATTTTATTGATATTGTGTGATATCCCAGGTATTACTTTGATTAAGACCCATCAGTTCTTCTTCTCAATGCATTGTTAACACTGGGACTCTTCTGAAATTTGATTTTTCATGTGAACATCTAGAACAATAGAATGAGTGTTTGCCCAGATCCTTATATCTACTTTGGTTCCATCTGCTTAGTTGGGGGCCATAAAATATTCTTTGTGTGCCTGTATAGGAAACCTGTCAAATGTTTTGTGAATCATCAAATCTCCCTGTTTATCATCTCACTTCATTAAGTATTTATTTCACTCTGTGTGTCTCAGGACGAGTCTGAAGACTTTGTGGCTCACATGTGGCGCCGTGTGGCACTGAGCTCCAAGGAAGCCTCAGAACAATTGGCATCTTACCAGAGTGCCATAGAGGCGTTGGAGGTATGTGCTTGGACAGTTGCTGGTTGTTTCTAATTGCAATACTAAAATGTTTTGTGAATCCATAAAATCAGGCACTCATCAAAGCTAGGAGAACAGAGATATCTTCATTTTCCAGAGTGTCTGTCAGTTTTCTATCATTAATGTTTTTTGTGTTGCAACACCAGCTATGTATCCACCGGCGCGGTGGTGTAATGGTTAGGCGCTTCGCCTATCACACAGAGGACGTGAGTTCGAGGCCCGTGTGGGACAGTTTGTTTGATCGAGTATATCTCCGTTTTTCTGCAGGGACAATGTCCCTCTCAGCCCGGGTTGGCCCTGACAGGCAGGGTCGAAGTCGCCCGTCCGTTAAATGACCTTACAGTGTTGCAAGGGACGTTAAGCCAAAACCCAAACCCAGCTATGTATCCAGTGAATTATACTCAAATACATTATTTAATGCAAGTAAGTGCAATTTTAAAATCTGCCAAATGCTGAATGGATATTTTTTTCTTCGATAATTTCCCTTCAGATATACAAATTAGTAGGCCCTATATGTATGATATTGGCTTTCTGTGCAGAATGAGAGCAATGACTACCAGAAGGTGGAGTATCTGCTGGAGTTTGGCCAGTGGCTCTACTCAAACCACTTCTCCGTGTCAGACGTCCAGGATCAGCTGGAATGGGCCATGGACATTCTACTCAATATCAAATCCCCTGAGGAGCCTCCAGGTAAGGAGAATGGCTTTATAATACTCACTAACTTTTACTAAGTTACTTTAGCTGATGCAATGTGAATTTTACAAGACCATTTTCTTTCCAACTGTAAATAGTCACGATCATTCATAATTGTCATGTGTCAAAAGATGAGTTTTTTTTAGGAGAATCAAATAACTGCTTTTGTCTATTCATTGACATTAACCGATTCCAAATTTGTATACCCTTTAACGTTTTAACACTTTGTAGTCACACGGCCAGAAGGACAGAGAACCCTATCAGTCACGTGCCGCAAACCGTGACTCTATTGGATTTCTTAGGCCTGGCGCATAAATATGCTGAGTGACTTGATGGGCATATTTGGGGTGATGCACCAAGTGACTACAAAGTGTTAAAAAGAAAAATGAGACTTGGACCAATCGATGCACCTCATCAAACTCTTCAACATACCCAATGTCTATTTTATTTAAAGTTTTGACATATTATGACAATGCTGAATGATGGCGATGAAATATAATGTAAGCCGAATTAGCAACAGTGATATTGTAGAGATGACGTGATGAGTAAAGTCAGACCCTTTAATCAATGAACTAGCATGAACAATAAGAATGCTGACAACATGAAACTGAAATTTTTACTTTGATGAAGCTTCTGAGAGGTTGCTACTAATTAAGACATGTATGCTTTTGAACTAACTATTTGGTGATTGAAACAGATCTTGGTACTGGACGAATAAAGACAATGGCATTTATCTATTGTTAATTAATGGCTTTTTGATGTGATATTAATATGTGTTGCTTGGATTGGTACATGCATGTAATTTCATATGAGACTAATAATATCATGCCATAGGAGTAATGTTTTTTTTATTTGCAGAAACTTTTATGCCTTTAGAAATGCAAATCTAAATTGGATTTAAGGCTATTTCACAATAGACTCAGGCTATTTGTATGACAGCATATAGTTTTGTCTGATTTTGACTGCATACTGAACAGCATTAGAAGATACTTTGAGATATTTCTTTATCCTTTATAAAATTATGGTTTACTCTCCTGGGATCTGGGACAGATGCAGAAGAAGAAAGTAAAGAGGAGGAGGAAGTTGATGATGCTGATGGTAAATCACCTGAAAGTTACAATCAATTCAGCTGGCATTGTTTTCACTGCTCATTGTTGGCATTTTGTCACCAACAGTATTTGAAATTTTGCATGAGTCACAGTTTTTATCAACAGGTTAAACTTACATTCTTTTCGACTTTCCGATCACAATTCTTTTATTTTCAAATCAGCTGGTCTTCCATTGTGAAAACTGCTTACAACCATCGTATTCTGTGTTTGAATCTTCACTTTGTTGATACTTTTTGTTTGTTCACTTTTTCATTTTCTTATATTTTGCAAAACTATTCATGTTTTCAATAATTTCTCAGCACCCAAACCTGTTGAAGGGAAGAAAGGGAAAGGTAAACAATTTATTATTTTTATTATTCATGTTGTCCAAAAGTTAGAGTGTAAACATAGATTCAGATAGACGAAAAAAACCCTAATCTTTTAATTGTCTCTATAAGTCAGTCTAGTTATTGGCCTTAATGTTTTAGAAAAACAGGAGAGACTTTACTATTACTTTGATTTACGAGAATGATTCCAACATGCATGTGTGAAACTAATTGTGTGTTAACAAATTTTGCAATGGAGCAAAGGGCGATTTAAGATTTGGTTGCCTAACTTGTTTCCCTAACAATGTTAAAGCAATAGATTCTCCACTTACAGCATCCTCTCACCCTGTCCACTTCTTTTTGCACCCTTAAGGTTCTGTTGCATGGTTGCTTAGTTTATACCGGCGCTGTGGTGCAATGGTTAGGCTCTTCGTCTTTCATGCGGAAGACCCCGGTTCAATCCCGAGCATGGACGATCTTGGTTTTCTCTGCGGGGATTTTTTCCCTCTCCGCCCGGGTTGGCCCTGACAGGCAGGGTCGAAGTAGTCTGTCTCTTAAATGACCTTACAGTGTTGCAGGGAACGTAAATCTGGTAACCAAAAAGCTTAGTTTATGATCTGCAACAAAGCTGGAGTCTGTCATTCAAGGAATTTGATACTGGAGTAAATTTAAATCCTCCCCCAAGATTGAAAGCACAAAGAGAATCGAAAAGAAGGAATATTTGAAACTATTAAGAGATTGATGAGGGTTAATGTAGTCTAAAAATTGAGATATCAGAAAGGATCTAATCTGTCCGGGAAGTGAAATCATACAATGTTGTCTTAATAGGAAGAAAAAGTAAAGAGTAAGGAGTACTGTTATGGGACTAGTGCTTTTGTAAAGTATGACCTGAAATGTATGAAAACTGAGAAACAGTATCAGTGTAACATTGGTGGCTAACAGTGTCTGAACTTCCTTTTTATGTGATAAAACTGTATGTGGCGTTCCTGAAGCACACCTCAAGTTTAAAGTTAGTTGTTTATAGAGGTGCCAGCATCTTTGGCTGTTTTAAGCACATCTTAAACTTCTTATGGAGCATGCAGATTTTCAGTCACATAACACAAATTGCTTTCACACAGTATGACTTTATCAACGTATGTGAATTTTTTCATTCTCTGTACTCACAGTGCATTCATGAAAAAGTTATTGTAATATTTTTACACCAATAATTTGACCTAAGTCAATAGAGCAGAAGTGAAAATAAGATATCATTTATTATTCTATTTGGCTGGCCAAATTAGGACGCTATAGCTCTTTGTGAATAGAACTCATCAAACCCCATTTAGCCATTAAGTCGAGTTCAATTTCGAATTTCATTAAGATCAATAATTTGCAAGGGCACTTCAAAAGATTCATGTGTGATTTTAGCAATATATTTCATTGTTAAATGTGGGTAGAGAGTATTGTTTGAGATGTGTTGCACATGCTACTAACCTGCATTGAGATGTCTGCTCTCACTCCTCACAACCTGACACGTGTGTTCTCACAATTGTTGTATCTGTGTGTAGGATCCAGACGGGCACGCCTTTCCTCTGCAGCTGACAGTAAAACCTCTGTGTCCAAGGGTAAAATTTACTAATCTCTCTCTTGCTGATGATGACTGACATTATTAATGTGTGAAAGGGATATGATATGAGGCTAAGTGTAAAATGAATTTACGGTGAAGGGTGTTTGAGTTCATTTCTAAAATTTCTTTTGATGTGTTGTGTGTTATTGCAACCTTACTGCATTTGTATTAACACAGTTTACTTATTTTGAGTTTCATAATTTATTTTTATCATATCTATGTACTTCATTCTCAGAATGCTTGTAAAAGTCTTAGCTTAGTAAAGTACAGTTCACTTCGATGAGTAGAAATTTATCTTTCATTGTGTATGATGGAATGTCTGTTTGATATAGGGTGTTTGAGTGGAATTTTTACCATATTGTTCTGCAAATATTTCAGCTAATGACACACATTGTCACCCTCTGTATTCTGTTCTTGAATATTTTCTTTACATTCCAAGCCGTCAGTTTTGGATAATCATGAATATGATTCTGTCTCTCAGGAGGTAAAAAAGGCGGGGACAAGGATGCTGCATCAGTTAGGAGCAAGACTCCTGATAAAGCCGGCAAGAAGCCCGTGCGCAAGGATTCTGCACGCAGTAAAGGTAGCAGCGTGGACCGCAAGGCGGGTCGTCAAGCTGGCAAGATGGCAGCTCCCCCTGCGGCAGATGGGAAGAGTGAGATCAGTGACCAGGACAGTGAGATCAATGCCATGGATTATGTGCCAGTGGTCAAAGAAGCTGATATTGGTTTGTAATATTCAGAATTTCTTTCTTAACACAGTTAACCTGAACAGAAGACAGAATCTTTTAATACCTGCCTCATTAATATTTTCAACCAAATATCTTAAAACAGGATTTTGCTGTCCACACTGTCACTATAATTGGATTGTAAATAGCATAGAGCAGGCTTTTAACGGAGGTATATGGTCTGCATGAATGCAAATATAACTACATGAAAAGAAAAAGAAAAGTCATTTACATCCCCCAACATTTTTTTCTCAATCAGGTGTCCTGCCAGCCAACCCTAGCTTGACCGTGAAGGACCTGACTGAGGTGAGACAGCTGGACGCCTTGATCCGGGCCCACGTCCTGCTGGCGGAGATCTACGGCCGGGAATCTGAGCAGCACAAGGATATTCTCCTGATGGCTCATTCCTATCTCATGCAGCTCTGGCAGGTAAATAAAACCTTTTTTTTCTTCTTTTTTTTTCTTTCTTTTTGTTCTGTGTGATAGGCTTTGACTGTTCTTGGTTACAATATTGATATGGTGTGTCTCTTGAAAGAATACAAAAATGTTCTCAGAGAAACTTTTTCAGTGTTACTCAATTTCTGCCCGATTTGTGCAAGCACACTATTATTTTTTGTGCTTATAGGTCCTAATTCATGCTTGTGCAAATGGCATCAAAGAAGTGATCAAGAATGGCGGAGCTCTGACGAAGGAAGAACCTCCCAAGTCTGGCAAGGGGGAAAAGAAAGACAAGAAAGCAGACGATAAAGACAAAAAGAAAGAGGAAAAGGTGAGCTACTGTCTTTTCAAATGTAGCGGTGGAAGTGTTTTTGAAGGCCTACATCCTAATATAGATGAATGCTTTTTAAATATCTTTTTTCCATTTTATTATGTATCACTATCTCGTACATTACTTTTTATTCAAGAGCAAGGCATTGAATTTGGTATAACTAAGTGTCAGAATGAAATGTGTAGAGTACCTCCTGATTAGCAAAAAAAAATATTGTGGTTGTTTGGCAGGCGCTCTGGTGTGGTCTGCTCTTCTAATCCTTTCCATGTCTATTGTCCTAATTTACTTCCTAGCTCTGAAATGACCATACAGTGTTGATTGTGGTGTAAAACTGTGTAGCCTCTACAAAATAAACTGAAAAAAAAGTTATGTGACTTATTGCAATGACTCAGGGAATTATGACCTTTTTATGCTTGTGAGTATGGACAATTGTCTTTTTTTCACAAATATTTTCAGTTTTGCATACATTTTTATTAGGCATTATTAGATACACTATTTAGCCTTCTAATTAAATCAACACCAGTGGATCAGTATTGCCAATTATTTACTTGTGATGCCATCCAGCAATGAAACATTTCATTCCCTGCATCTATCTTTGACCTGACATTACTTGTTCCTCTTCACCTTAGCCAAAACCAAAACGCAAGTGTCCACCAGATGCCCTCCCGACTGACCTTGAGACCTGGGCCACCTACGACTGGCCAGATGAGGGCGTTGTGGCTTTTGAAATGGACATGCTCAAATCTGTGGCCATTTCACAAGAAAATGTTCCAAAACCTGTATGTTGATCTTTTTTTAAAAGAAATATTAATATAAAAGAAAACACTTAGTTTAAGGCACTGCATGTAATGTTTACAAACGTCAATTTATGCATTTTTGCCTTATATAAGATATATGTTGATGCTACTTTCAAATGATTTTTGATGCCTCTATGAAAGTATTGAAACAGCATAAAGCTATTTTGGAAAAAGCCTAAAGCTTGCACCATCATTATCAAAGCTGCAGCTAATTTTAGTTACATTTTTACATTCTTTTTCCAACTTTGAAAGTCAAATGAAAGAAATTTGATCATCCTTTTTCATGCTTCATTTGTCTCCATGCATTCAATACATTTATTATGGCTTCAAAACAACTGAGTGTATCTTTGCTTGGAAAGAATTGATTACTACAGTCCTTGAAGGGCACTCACATAAACATTTCTTTTTCATACTGAGCATATGTTAAATATAGAATCATTAGCTTTGGTAAGATGAGATGAGATGAGATGAGATGAGATGAGCAATTCTACATTCACAACATTACCCACACAGCCATGTAACTGTCACTCACACACTGCTACATTGGCAGATGCTGACCTTGCATTACACAGACAGCCTGATCAACCAGCTTAGAGAGGTCGGCTACAACCATCTGACA
The DNA here is from genome assembly GCA_032273245.1 of Phyllaplysia taylori. Lineage (NCBI taxonomy): Eukaryota > Metazoa > Mollusca > Gastropoda > Aplysiida > Aplysiidae > Phyllaplysia > Phyllaplysia taylori. The sequence goes on from JAUKPP010253110.1 coordinate 8,404, forward strand.
CTACCAGTGCTGGCCTTCCAGGACCTCTTGTCTCGCACTGTGCTCAACAACACAGCTCTCTACAAGCTTGTGCATTTGAAGTGAGTTCTCTTTCTTTGGTTTTTTTGTTTGTTTAATTCCTCCTTTCTTTTTTCCCATCTTTTACACATGTGGTATCATTGTTTTCAAAATTAAGGATTCTCAAAGGTTTTTTCATTGATTGCATTATTATTCCATTTTTTTTATGGCATTCTGATGTAGTGCCTCATCTTTGTAACTTAACTTGTGTTCTTTTTGGAGCTTCATGCTGTGATTAGAGCTTCAGTCTGCATACATAAGTGTATGTGGGAAAAACATGATCCTATGATTTGGAAGGTTTGAGTGTCTGGGATAAAGACATCTCAAATCATATACTTGTATATATAAGGGTTAGATTCTTCAGTAAAAACGAAAGCATAAATCAGTGAATTCCATGTAATGCTACAGAGAGAAAGAAAAACAGTTACGTGTATGTGTAAAAACTGCTTTGTTTTATCCAGATCCCTGGAGATTTGCCAAGAACTTGACATGAAGTCTGCCTGTGCTCACCATATCAAGATTTTGGAGCCCATCCACATCAGTGAAGAGGATCAAGCACTGTGAGTGTGTTTTTAGACTGCATGAACTAATTTATAGCTTTGAACAGTATGAGAGATTAATTGATGGAAGAACAACATATTTTCATCTAAATAATATATTCTGTATATTTCCTGCATTCTTCTTCTTTCATAATACAATTGATCAAACTGTGCTCTTTATTTAAGATACGATAAGATAGATAAGATAAAATTTATTGTCCAAAGAGGACTTTTCTTCGTGGTTATAACAAGAACACAGAATATAAAAATCACAGTAGATGTACATTTATAACTTTGTATAGCAAGGTTAACTAAAAACGATAATAAAAAATGCCTCAAAGAAATATATCATTTTTTAAAATACTATACAGGTCTCGAGATGAAATTGCCCAGTGGAAAGAGAAGCAGACACAAGTGGCTCAAGAGGAGCAGAGGGTCAAGGAGACGCTGGCCAGAATGACCTCAGGCACGGACAGCAGACCTAGGGCGCCCACAAACAAGTCTGCGCCTCGCCCATCGGAGGTGGTCAAGGTATTATAGTGTGCAGATCACATCATTTTGTTAGCCTGCATCTGTGGAGTAATGGTTAGGATCTTTGACTATCATGTGGAGGACTTGAGCTCAATCCCAACTTTGGATGAGCATCTCCATCTCTCTGCCAGGATGTTGGGTACATATCAGCCAAGACTGGCTCAGACAAGCAGGGTAGAAGTTGCCCTCCACTAAAATGACTTTACATTGGTATAAAAGGCGTAAAACAAAAAACTAATAAAAAACCCATTAAAATTGTGCTATTTTCATTCTGTTCCACCTCTTAAAATCTTCAACTCCAGTTAACACGTTAAGGGCAGGGGCATGTGTATCTGTACTACTTTTTGTATGTTATGTTTCTGACATGTGTGAAGGAATTTCAATAGCATTATTAAAGCCTGAAAGACAGTATTCCTCCGTCCCCCCCCCCCTCCCCCCTAAAAAAAGGCTGTGGATTGAGCCATTAGCTAAATATTTTATAATGTTCTGTTAATGATATTTCCTTTCAGAATGATGAAGGAGAAGTTGAGATTCATCTTGGCAAAGTACTGGGCAGTGTGTCATTAAGGGATGTGTGGACTGAGACTGCTGAAGTTCTCATCAGATTGGTGCGCATAAATATTTCTCCATCTTTATTATTCTTAACTTGGCAATGATTTAGCTTACACATATAATTTGATTTATTATGTTAATTGCAATGGCCATGATTTGGAATACAGCACTTTATAAGATATGGTAGGCTTGTCTATAATATTCCAATTTATGTACCAAGTCTATTGCTTGTACCAAGCATCGAGAAATCAAGTTCTTCTCTTTTTTTTGCAGACTCTGATTTTTTTGTCAAAATGTTTTGACAATTGATTGAAAAAAACTATAAAGTATTTTTTCCATACGACAAAAAAGGAGATAAATGAGATCCATTCATGTAGTCATTGCGTCTAGGGAAACTGTCTATTGCCCTCAAACATGTATTGTCCAAATAACATGAGAAAAGTCAGCTTTGTTTCCTGTGTAGGGTCACTATCAAAGAGCTCGAGAGTATCTGAACGAGGCGAATATTGCAGCTGAGGTAAGTAGCTATAAGGATAAGATAAGAGAATATAAGATAAGATCCGCGTGTTTCATCCAAGACAGAAAATTTGAGCGATGCAGTTAGCTGTATAAATAGACAATGAGATAATAAGAGAAGACAAGAAAATTGAATAATGGCGTGAGTAAAAGTAGTTTTTATAACTCTTTTTAAAGATTTGAAAATGTTATCAAAGATTCTTAGAGGCATTTTTCTCTAGTTTTAATTATGATTCAACAGTTTGTGATCAAACTCAAAATTATAGTTTTAGGCTCCCGTAAACACAATTAAGTCTTTTTGGAGCTGAACATACACTTATCTATCCTTCTGTTTGAGAAAGAAAAACAGATTTGATAAAAGACAAATGTGATCAAATCCAATGCAACACATGAAATAGACCATTTTTGTTTCCAGGCATTTTCTGATACAAATTTGAAGGCGAGAATCCGCCTCCAGCTGGCTACTCTTGCATACCACGAGGCTCAGTACGGTCAGGCCATCAATTTGTGCGAGGTTGCTCAGGTATGCAGCATAGGTTTTTGTCTTGTAGTATTAGTTGATATATAAAGACAAAGTCTGAGCTGGGTTGAAGGGAAGGTCACTGTAACTCACCTTAATTAGTGAAGATTGAGTAGGAATCTATGAGTTGTCAAATCTTTATTTGATGTTAACATTTTTAAATTTATGACACAGCTTAGAGCCTTTAGGATTTGAATAGTTTAGTTATATCACTCATTACTATTTTGTGGTCCTTGGTAGCGACTGTATTGTTTGTATTCCTGTAATATCCAAAACATAGTGATCACCACAATGTAAAGAAGGAGTGAGAGGAAGAAAGGGTTAAAGGGATAAATATGAATTGTGTATACTCACATATCATCATCATCATCATCATCGCCTTTCTCACCCTGGGCCAGGGTAAGGCCACGCACAAACACTTTCCACTCTTCCCTATCATGGGCTAGCTTCTTGACGCTATTCCATGTCATTCCTCTTTTCTGTACATCCTTCTCTGACACTCACTTATAGTATGACTTTTTTTCCTTTTCAGATTACCCCAAAATTGTGTTGTGTATAAACTGTGCTAAGGTAACAGTACACTCTCTGCAAACACTTTCATATTGTTTTTTCAGGCAGTGAAAGAAGGAGAGGAAAAGTTCTGGTACGACAGCGTTGTGCTGTTGGCAGAGGCCACAATAAAAGAAGTGTATGATATCAACACTGTGCGTAAGGTAAGTTTGCTGATGAATTTTTTTTTCTGCATCGGATCTTTGACCATTAAGTTTTGTTTACAGCAATTATAGTTAAAAAAAATTTATTTAATTGGTGTATGCACTTGCAATGGTGAGTCACTACGATCAACTTGCGAACTTCAGGAAAAGTGAAATTTAGGGGTAATTATCATAACTATCTCCCCTGCAGGTGAGGAGGGAGGGGGGGACCCCATGGATATACTATGGGGGAGCAAAGAATACACCTGCCGTGATACTGCATGTCATAAGAGGCGACTAAAGATGCATAGGTCAAGTTTCCCAAAAAGATCCAGTTGGCAGAGGGCCAACTACCTGACCTTGTAAAACCAAATACGTCAAATTTTTCACAAATCTTTGAAGATGATGGAGTCTCTGCAACAGCAGGATGAATGAAGGACAATGGACAAAGCCGAAAGGACAGAGAAGTGGAAAGTCGTGGAATGATGTTAAAAAGCTAGCCTAGGATAGAAAAAAGTGGAAAGTGTTTGTTTGTGGCCTATACCCTGGTCCAGTGTGAGAAAGGCAATAATGATCACCATAATCATTGTCATTGGAGTTCCCTCTATGGCAATAGATGTTGCAAGAGTTTACTCTATGTTGATCTACATCGACAATGTGATAGTAGATAG
>JAUKPP010253132.1:0-12479 GCA_032273245.1 Phyllaplysia taylori
GGAGAAGGAGAGCCTATTTATTCACCTGCATGAGAGTGGTGTGTGTTATAGTAAGGGTATGAGTGAGTGATTTCTATCAGAACGATTTTGCATTATGTATGACGGTACTATCGATGTAAAGCGCCTAGACCCAGTACGGGGATTGGGCGCTATATAAATCTACTCATTATTATTATTATTATTACGTATTGAAACTGATTTGAAACATTTGGCGATGCTCACACTCAACACAACCGGATAGTCCACCTCCCATCACGGACTACAACTCCCAAACGCATATCACACTTTTAATGTATTGAAAAAGTTATTCATTTACAGAGGCACTAGCTTCTTTTGCTGTTTTAGCCATAATGCATCAAATAGGTTCATTTAGAAACTTTGACAACCTGTTTCATTTCTGCTTGCTTTGTCAATGCATGTGATTGTACCGTTTTGATGCATACGGTAGTTGTACATGTTTGAGAATCTGGATGGTCCATATTTGGAAAACCTCCCCTTTTCTAGTGATCTCATTGCTGTGAGGAAAATGTGTTTGAAGGTTTGTTTCAAAATCATAAAATCATTTATATATATACTTTTTCCAAGAGGTAGGGAGGGGGCCACCATGATTTTTCATGAATGAATTAAATGTTTATATTGAATATATTTTTTTTTTTATGTTGAAGTGCTCAGTTGCATAGGGTTATTGAACCTTTGAACCTAATTCTTGAACAAATTATCTTGTTTGCTTATTATAAGCAAACTGATTTCATAGAGACTTGATCACATGTTTTTATTAAGGCTCTTTACTCAACACAGTTACAGGCTTGGCTTTTTCTATGAAAAGGGTTCTGCTTGCAATAGCTAATATCATTTTACAATTTGAGTAACTATTACAAACCATGTTTCATTCATTTGAAGGACCAACTTTTTTAATGAGAATATTATACAACAAGAGAAGCACGCTTCATTAAGAACCAACTCTGTTGAAACTGCTCAGATCAAAATTTTGACCAAGTACACTTAAGAAACCAGAAGGCTTTCTGACTGCACACAGGTGGCTACATCAGCCGATAGAACTAAGAAAATACTGATTCAAGGTGAAGCAGCTAATGTTGGATTCTATTCTGAGGGTCTCCTATTGTATTTCTTACCAGTGTCTGAGGTATACGGGGGGGAGGGGGGGGGGGGGGGTTCGGTGGCTGAGCAGTAGATATGAGAAGGTCCAAGATTTGAATCCGGGGAGGTTCCCCGGGATTTTTTCAGAGTTTTCATGGCTCGGATCCCGGTTCTGTCGGAGATGGGCGTAAAAATCTGAGGTCATGCCTCCTAAATTACCTTACAGAGTTGCATGGGGCGTTAAGTCAAAGTCAAACCAAACCAATCAGCGGTATACTGGTCATGCCTATCACGAAGAGTGCAGGAGTTTGATAAACCACATGGACAAACATCTCTGTCTGTCCAATGGTATGTTGTGTCCCTCTCTGCCCATGTTGGCTTGGCCAGGTAGGGTCGAAGTATCCTGCCTCTTAAAAGACCTTACAGTGTTACAAAGTATGTAAGACAAAAACAAATCCAAGGTAATGTTTATTTTATTCTCCTTTGGTATTTATTTAATATTTTAGATAAATGTTTTATCTTCACCATACCTAACTCATTTTCAGGTGAACAATATCAAGCGCCCTATTGAATATGAATCTGCTATCAGGAGCAAAGAGAGAGCGAAGGAGGACATTGCTGTATGTATTTTAGAAAAAAATATCACCTTATTATTGAAAGAAACCTCTTTTGCTCTGTACTTATGTTTTTATGCATATTGCAGGCTTACATCGTGTTTGTCTGGATTCTATTTTCTCCACTTTATTTTACTTTTATTTATCTGCTCTAATTTTGTTTTTTCGTATAGTTTAATTATATCTTCTACAAAGGCTGCGTTTAAGATCCTGGAAATAAAATGAATAGGGCTGGTTTTGAATCAAGCCTTCTTCTGACATCTTAAATCATTTCTAAATGTTTTTACGGCAAGTCATCTTTGATAGAGATACTTATTTTCCGTAAACTTATTGAAATCCTTAAATCTTTTCTCCCCTGTATGATTACTTTTGTGTTCTTTCGACAAGAGTTGTTTGACTGTTTTTGTTTCATTGTGGGATTATAAAGTTGACCAGCGTACTTTCACCACGACAAAAGTTCAGTAATTCTTTTTGGTCAAGTTGGCAAGCGTATTATATTAGAAAACTTGAAGTAATGGCTTGTGTTTTAAGTATCATTCTTTGAAAAGTGTAGTCAAGATGTATTTTCCAACTTTTCTCTAATGACTGTGCTGTTTTATTTCAACCACAATGTTATGAGCATCATTTGTGTTCCTTTGAACAGAATACTGTTGTCTAGTAAAAATTTTGCCACATTTTACTTCGATCAATTCTGGAGTTCAATACTTCATCCCTAACCTAACAGTTGAATAGGCAAGTTGCAAGCTCTGTGTGGAAAAAACTTATTGTAGTGATATGAGCATACAATATGATATTTATACTTAACATTTCCATTTTCTGAAATATCCTCAGTGCACATCAAAGTCACAATCACAGAAAAATACATTTTTTGTGTTAAAGAAATGATAAAGACTTCTCTTGTCCTATAAGGTGGCCAAGGAAGAACGTCCCCGCCTTGTGACTGAGGCCAATACGACCCTGAGAGAGGCTGTGTCTGAAGCCGTCATCATCATCGACAAGGCCGAGTCTGATGCTCGTATCAGGACAAACTTGTGAGTTTTATTGGCTTTGTATTTGGTTGAGGAAGGTATGAAATGCAAGTACAGTCGAAACTACATAAGGGCAAACTTATGTGTTTGATTGTTTTTTTCCAGTTGAATGAGGTGCGAAATCCAAGTAGTCATAAGAGACTTTGATTTAACAGGAACCCTGTTCTGGCAGAGATTTAGCATATTCTTTTTTATCCTTATTACTTTTTTCACAACTTGCCTGTTCCCTTTGATGTAACCAGCTCAGTTTGGTCCTTACAGTCAGGTTAAAGTAGCCCCCCCCCCCCCCCCCCCCCCTTTTAAATAACGCAAGTTAATTTCAAAGAATACAGGGAGTTGGGGGGAGAGAGCAGTGGGGGGCGGGATTGCTCCTGGTATGGTCTGTTTCTTACTCTTACTCTTTTTTCTGCATGATTTGCTGATATATTGTACTTCCTCACTTATGAATGACGTTATAGTGTCGATTGTAGTGTGAAATCTCAAGACAGCAGACAAACAGTTTGGAGGCAAATCAATACACCTGCACAATTCAAGTTATGAGAAATGAAAACTTTCCATCCACAGAGCTGGGAAAGAAGCTGAGGCTATCATAGAGCAGTACAGCAAGGAGGCAGAGGCGTATGAGTCCATCATGGGTAGTGGAGGTCTGCAGTTCACACCTGAGGGATTCATCTCTTATTTGGGAGTGCGGGTGATCGCTGACGCCAAGAATCCTGTCTACATTGGTCTGCAGAGTCCTGCAAAAGCCTCATACATCTCAGATTAAAATGTAATTTAACAGCACAATGCTTGCCTTCTGTGTTGGCCAGAGAAAGTGGATCTTGTGAAAAGCATCACAAATTTTTAACATAACAGACAATTTTCAATATAATGTGACTGTTTTGACCCTTGTCTTTTTTAACCCTGCAAGAGAGCTGACTAAATCAACAACACAAGCATAGGCCCATTACTCTAACTCTCATAGTGCTCATACTTGCTTACATCATTACCAGTAGATGATATTTCTTTCTCATGGACCTGAAACAAGGCACCTAATGCTGCATATTTTTGGTTCTGTGGGAGTGAGCTTTTAAAGTCTATCAATATCACGCTCTCGGATTCAATGTCATAGGATTGAATTCAAAGAGTTGTATATTTTTCAGATGGTTGCTGGTACAAGAATTGTAGAAATTAGACATGCCATGAAGGGCTATTTTCAAAGTAACACCAATGGATTTTTAAGTGCCTTGTACATCCATACCAATATTTTTCTGTTCATTTGAATATATATGTGATCTATTTTGAAAAATTCTTAAGTTGAAGAAAGATCTTGAATGCACTCTGGAGAAATTTTGAGAATCCAAATTTGTTTGAGCACCAAGCATTTGTCTTTTTTGCTGTTATTATTTTGTTTTTGTTTTTCAATGTACTACTTATGGTTTCTTTTGTGTATGACAATTTCTGTGTCTGTTGTGACTGCTTTGTGCAAGAATTTATATGGTCGTATTCTTACTCTCGTATGAGATGGAACGGCTCCAGTTCATCAGTGTCAAGTAAAGCACACATAGAAAGATTCTAAGATCCCCTTGTTTAATGGTTATGGTGTCTTAAGTCCATTAAAATCAGAATCTTGGAAATATTGGCAGGAAATGCAATTCATGCCAACCTGGATGTATTGTTATCAAGACGAAATGTTTTTTTTTTTTTTCAGAACAGAACTTAATACCTCATATACGATAGCAACATGGTTTTACTCAAGTTTCATTCCATGCAAGGTACTGTCTAATGTAGTTCATCACTATACTAAATACTATCTTGATTTACGTTCAAGATATTTATTATTATTAATCCTTAATTTAATTTGTCCGATTTTTTTAAGTGCTCTTTTTTCCCATTTGTTCAGTCTTTGGTTTTTGGGTCGTTGTTTTTTTTTACCAATTACAAAACATTATTATACAAATTGTTGTAAAATGTAGATAAAAAATAGAAGATCAACTTAGGTTTTTTGCGTGTACATGTTTTCTTGTGTTCAGGGCAGAGGAGTTTGCTTTAGTACCTTGACGTCTGCATGTTTGGTGATCTCAGGGTAGTGACTTGTGCTCAACTCCGCTTGATATGGAGCTTGTTCGGAAAATTTTTGAGTGATTGGGTTAGAATTGAGTATGTCGGATAATGGGTTTGAATTCTACACTTCCCTTCCATCCTCACTCCAACCTAATCACAACAAAGAAATACATGTTTTTCAAAATGTGATATGTACCCATTTTTTTTTCTCCTCTGCGTTTAAGAAATATTTGAGTGTGATCTAATGTCATGGTCATTCTCCATCCTTGATACTTGATGAAAATGACAAATAGGAAACGTTCATTTGAATTTTGTCTATCAAGATATTGTGGTTTTAGTTTTATCTCATGTTGAGCGCAGAATTGTCTTTGTCTTCTTCTCTTCATGCTCACTTTAATCATACTTTGATTGCATGAACTGAAGCACTGGTCAAAAGTAAGGGAACAGAGTTACGACTTATTTAGGCTACTTACTCTCTTACTTACTTGCTTACTTACTTACTACCCATCGCGCCATCTGGCACATAGTACAGACATCTATGGATCTCAAGCTCTGCCTGAACAGTTATCTGTGTTTTCCAAGTGTCAGACCACTTTTAACTTGAATGCTTTTTGTGCCCCAATATGTTCACCATCTATTTTGAAATATATTTGATGGTGAATATACTTAAAATCATTGTTCAAAAGACAAAAAGTGCATTTTTGTAAGTCACCAAACACTGATGGGTATTTTTCCTGCTCATTTCTAACGATGATGGCATTGCAAATATATTAATTTCCATTAAAGATAATCCATAAATATTACACCAATGGAAAGAGAAATGAACAAGACTCAGTGTAACACCCTTAACACAAAATGCCCAAAATTCGTTGAGCACCTGATTTCATTGCATCGCAAGACATATATTTGCTTTAAGATGTGACTGGGATCTATATCTTGTTGATATTCTACTCCCACCTCCTCCCTTCTCCCCACCTTGAAACTAATTGATTTTCTTTTCGATTATTTTCTATTTGCTCAAAGGCTGTATAGTTCAAATCCATTTTTATAGTAAGCTTTTTAAAACTATTACCGTTACTTTTATACAATAAACTATTTTGGTCGTCACAGATGGCCCCTGTATTATCCACATACTTCTCTACTTATTGAAATAAATGTGTGGGCTCTTCTTATTATGCTGGCTGTAATCTTGTTATCTTTTAGCTTTGGTTTGGCATGCCACTATACCATTGTTCATAATATTTAATGGTATATCCCCTAGGACTGCTTTATTCCATTTACTATTCGTATACAGTAAAAAGTTGCATTTATCTGATCCATATCACTTAGTGATCTGTTAATTGCATAGAGTCAGCTTACCCCCCAAAAAACAACCTTTAGATTGAGCATAAAGTTCATGGTTAATGAAAAGCTAATTGTTGTAGAGAAAACATTTACTTGAATTGATTCACAGAGTTTTAGTTTCTTTACAGTGGCAACTAGCAGTGTTTGCTTCCCAGGAAATTTATATTGTTTCAGAATATTTCAGGTCATAATATAATAATACAGTTGCATAGCGTAGAGAGCATGCTGTTGTACCTGAATTAGTGCTGTACAAATGTCATATTATTGTTCTTGAAAGTGATCAAACTCTGCCTACCTGCGATGTGGTGTAATTTTTAGGCTCTACGCCTGTCATGCGGAAGACCTGAGATTAGTCCTACAAGCGGACGATCTGCGTTTTTTTTTCTGCTGGGATTTTTTCCTTCTCAGCCTGGGTTGGCCCTGACAGGCAGAGTTGAAGTAGCCCGTCTCTTAAATGACCTAACAGTGTTGCAGGAGCTGTAATGCTGGTAACATAATGTAACGTAAATTCTGTGTTCTAGTCTGCTGGAGTGGTAATACATGTATAGTTGTTCATAGTTTCTGCTGAGGGTCGAATTTGCCCAATACAAATACCATATTGTCTCTTATTGTTTTTGGAAAGTGATTAAATTCTGTTTGCCATGCAAAGATAATACAATCAAAGTCATTGGTACTGGGGGGAATTTCTGCAATACAAATAGGTTACTATTTTTATCCTTATTTTTATTGCAAAATGATTAAGTTCTGTATGTTGTGCAAAGATATTATAATCCAAGTGATAAGTATACAACAATACTCCTTTTATTCAACCATGTTTTTAAAAAACCAATTTGATGTATAATGCCCACCTCTTCATTTCTTCTTTGAAACTTTCCAACTTTTTATTTGATTGGTTCATATGATAGTCAAAGTAGTCAAGTCTCAAACATGTGTGAAAGCTAGGCAGTATGCCAGCATGCCGGCTTTTGAAAATTCCATCAGATTGTCTGTCGGTTTGAGTGAACAGAGGATGTAACTTGCCAACAAAAGGGAATGATTGTGTCGCGCTCTCAAATGATATATATATATATTTGGAATTGCCATGTTTCATTTCGGCAATGGAGCCTGCCCGTTTTTACACTGCCAGACATAGAGTTTGACAAAGAGATAAGATATCGAGCGTCAAGTACCACACTGGTGTCTTTTTGCCGGTTTTCATTCATTAGAAAGTTTGGTTTCAAGATTAGGCCCATAAACTTTCTTTCATCCATGTTCTCAAATGAAGTAAATAAGTTTCAAAACTATTGTGTATGCACCTGCTTCAGGTCAAACCGGTTGAAATGCGTCACAAGTATGTTGTTATCACTTCTCAGTGAGCAAATTTAATAAACTAAATCCTCCTGTCTGCTTATATGTGTTTGGTGAGGAGTTCTTGGAACCTTTTATTTCTATTATTTTCTAAATGTAGATATTTGCAGGCTGTAGGCAGAAAAATTGTGAAAGAAACTGCATAAGTTGTCTGAGTAGTTGAAGTACTTGTTTTATCACCTTTTTCTTTGTAAACTTTGATTTGAAAGTTTTCAAGTTCTGCGCAGGTAATTAAAAAAAAAAATGCATCCCTGTTTCTAAACAAATTACTTAACATTCTTTTTTCTCATATCTTACTGATGGTCAAGATTTGTACAGCTCTTGAGCTACTTGAAGTCTCAACTTTGCCTAGTCAGGAGAACAGTAATGTTTTCCACAGAGACAGAAAAAAATCAGAGGATAATTGATTGTCAAATGACATTGTTGTAGATTCTGTGTTTGAACGATGTAAGGAAGAAAAAGGGATCGCCTCAGATAGTGAGAAATATAGATGCAATGAAGAGAAAATCTTTAAATTGGTTATTTTTACTGTCTGGCAAGAACCATTTCATCCTTACTGCTCTATCAATGGATGTCTTGTCTATACTGCCCAAGATTGTTGAGAGAATTTAAACCTCATTTTGGATTCTGTTTTTAGATTCTATTATACTCTGTGGTTGCTGTGACTTTGCTTTCATTTCTCACATATATAGTCTTGTTTTTCACAGGGGGAGGTAACAAGGCTGTAAGAGATGTTAATGATTCTCTGGGTACCACTTTTTGTATTTACTCAGCGCACATAGGACCCAACTTCCCCATATGCGCAAGCTCAAGAAGTACAATTGTGTTGCAGCTTGTTGCATGCACTGGATACAGCTCTTTGTCCTTCTGGCTGTGTGACTATCTAGTGCTTTAGTCTTCTCGAGTGAAAACAAGAGGCAAAAACAGCAGAAAGCTGGTTCCTCTATAAATATTTTACTGCAAACAACATCCATGGACTGCACATGCTGCGTCTTCATGTAATGGTAATTCACAGCACTTTGAGCGAAAAATTGTACTATACGGGGTAAAAGTTAAGGAGTATCACGGAACCAGAAGCATGTTTGCACCCTTAGTTATGACACATCATCCCATGCAGTCTTTGATTTGGACTAGCTTAGGAGTAAGGACAAATGCAACTGTTGATAGAGTTGCAACATTATCTCTTTTTTACATTTCTTTTATTTCACTAGCATCTCCCTTGCTATTTCAAGAAAATCCATTGCTGATTTGTTCGTAATTTCATATGCATACATTGAAGCTATATTTTATACTTTTTCTATATCACCTTGACCCTCTTCTGTTCTCTTTCACAGTATACACGTTTACAAATACTTAGTTATGAGCTATATTTATAGTGTGTGTAAAAAAAAGAGGGTTTTTTTTTTAACAGTATCAACTGGGGCTTTCCAAAGTCTGTCTGTGTTTACAACATTATTGAACACTATGATCTTGGTAAAACTCTTCATTTACTTGTGTACTCACACATTTGCTGACATGCAAGGTAATATACATTATGTTTCATACACTTATACATGCAATACATGAAAATGGCTTGTGATTTGTGAAGCCCTTCTACAAACACGTAAAAAGAGAGATCTCCCAGCAGGTATTTTGGTTTTTGGACAAAGGAAAATCGGATAAATAATTGTCACTTTTCTGTTTCATTATCTACATAGTGTTAACAAGGACATCATAAACATTTGAAAATATATTATTATTCTAGTACTGTGGGAAAAGCTATCTAGACAGGGAAGTGAAAGATATGGGATTCATAGGCTTATTCTGCCTCCTACCTTTGTAATGCATTGTAGGGTGGGGGGTTTTCTACACAAAGGTTGAGATGTCTGATAAAAATAGTGAAAGAGTTCGGCAAAATCCAAGCTTTGTGAGCAGGAATGACATATTTTTTCTTCTTTTTATTGGGATTTGTTATCTCTCAGAGATCCTTGTAGTTTCACATTGCTTTTTACTTTCTACATAGTCTCCCACAATAATGATTATCCTTTGTAAATCACACCTTTGCTGTTGTGTACTTCATGTTGTACGATGAAATTATTTCTTTGCAGTTTGTCCTAGTGCCTGTAACTAAAATCCATCCACCATATTGTTGAACCTCAGAAATTTCCCTGTATATTTATATACCTACATAGACACTCAATTTTAAACAAAATGTGTTGCATCTCATAAAATCAGGGGAATCGTCAGAACAAAGGGAGCTAAGTTTTCAGCCTTTTTCTGAGTCTCAGTTGATTTTTACCATGAATGTTTTTCGTGACCTAGTACCTTCTATGCTCACATAAAAACACATTTTATGGTTTATAGGCCTATTAAAAAACATTGCTTGAAAGAAAAAGAGTGCCATTTTGAACGCAAGGAAATATTAATCCCTATTTTCTACTTTCTTTCTGATAGTGGGTGACTCTTTTGTAATCAAAATTGCAAATCTCGACTTCTATACAGTACAAGATAAATTGATCATTTCCTCACAGACAGCAAGAAAATGTTCACGGTTTAACATAATACCAATAACTCAAAATGTAAAAAAAATTGACGACCGCCTGCTTTCATTGTGTTGCAACACAAATCATTTTTATCTTTACTTCTCTATAGTAGCCCATGATCTTGTGACATGTAGAGATCAGCTATGCAGTCTTGTTTCCCTTTTTCAGAAAACAATTTTGACAATCTTGACGTAAACATTTTGCTTACAATTTACTGTCTTTATCAGGGTTGTTTTTCCTCACTTCTACATGCGCACACTATACGATACGAAATATTTTATTTGTATCCATTTATTTAACTTTCTCAGAGCATTTTTATCACATATGATTGTTGTTTTTGTAGAAATACTGACGTTAATGGCAGTGCAGTTCTTAGATGTTGTTGATTTGACCCTAAGAAATAAATTTACTTATTCCTATTCCTTAATCTTAATGTTTTGTCTGACTTCTCTCCCTGAATCTGTCAGTGTTAATGAATTCAGGCAGATAGATTTGCTTTTGTTTATAATTTCATGTACCTTGCAACACGGTAAGGTCATTTAAGAGATGGGCAACTAGGGCAACTTTGATTCTGCCTGTCAAGACCAACTTGGACTGAGAGGGATGGATCCCAGTAGAGCAAGTGCTCATCCCAACATGGGAATCGAATTCAGGTCTTCTGTATGATAGGGGAAGAGAAACATTACACTACAAACAGCGTTGAGACATGCAAATACTTATAGAATACTCCACCAAATGACACTGTGTCAGGCTGAACAAGGCAAGATATATATAGAACTGTTCTGACCGGCATCTGCAGTGTAATGGCTATAGGCTCTTCATTTGTCACTAAGGAGACAGGAGTTCAGTCCCCATGGGTCATTGTGTTCTTCTCATCTGGTTGTAAGAAGCAGACTCGAAGTATTCCGCCTCTAAATAACCACACAGTCTTACAAGGGGTGTATACATGTAACCATAATCAAGACCAAACCAAGTCAAATCCAGTCTCAATAAGCTATAATATAGAAGGGATCCTGTTTTCTATTTCTAGAGTTTTCCAAATATCCTTATATTATTATTATGTATTCCTCTTTCCAGCATCTGTGCTGTAGTGGTTAGGCCCAGCCCTTATCACACAGTAATAATAATGGTATTTGTATAGTAGACGCGAGTTCGACCCCCCCCCCCCCACCCCTTCCCCCACTGGGAATGATCGTCTGGATCTTTCTGCTGGGATCACTCCCTCTCAATGCGGCTGGCCCTGACTGGCAGGGTCAAAGAAGCGTCTCTATATGACCTTGCAATATTGCAAGAAACGTAACACGAAAACAAACCAAAACCAAACTATTTTCCCCTTTATCTCAGGTAACAGTTTCTGTTCTAGCAGAGCTTCACCACCTAAACCGGTGATAGCAAGGATGTTGAAATATAAAACGTCTTGAGGAATGCTGAATTATCTCGGCAGATGGAAGGAGAATATAAAATTCTACTGTTTAAAAAAGCATCCTCTTCATGCGGGAAAGACTGTAGGGGGGCCAAGTTTCTGTAAATTCTATGGAAATCTGGCTTCACCATTTAAAAAAAAAATATATGGGCCCACAGATATTAATTAATTAATTTATTTATTTTTATGTTATTCTTTTACTTGTTTTATTATGTTTTTTATTGGAGCGGGTTTTTTTTTTAATGAAATGGTTAGAATCTATGAGATTCATATGAAGTATTTTGGTGGGTATTGTTACCCTTAGCCCGGGTTGGCCTTGACAGGCAGTATTGAAATAGCCCGTTTCTTGAATGACCTCAGGGTGCCACCCTCCCCCTCGAAAAAGCAAACAAAAACAAAAAACGTAGCCTTCTAGTACTTTCATGATTATCCAAAGACACAGACACGCACGTATCCGAAAACAAGCACAAATTAATTCATATAGGCAACATTTCACACAAAATACAATGCACTGGAAATAGCATAAAAAAAAGACGCATAAAATTAAGTGTAGATATAATCTTTATAAGAATATGCATTATGTATATTCTCTCTCTCTCTCTCTCTCTCTCTCTATCTCTCTCTCTCTCTCTCTCTCTCTATCTCTCTCTCTCTCTCTTTCTCTCTCTCTCTCTCTCTTTCTCTCATTCTCTCTCTCCTCTCATTTTCCCGCAGTTAATACACATTTTTATTGATAAATTCATCGCATCGGCTCCGTGTTTTGTATAAAAATCCTTGGTAAATTTAGTGCTGATTACGAATCTGAAGTAAAAAAAGCATTTTGAAAGAAAAAGTTTTATTTTTTGTAATACCACCACGTGCATCGACCCCTTTGATCCGCTGTCGCCCGTTCCCGGACCGAGGCCAGGATTTATGGCATCGGCATAAATCCTGATTTTGGACCGGGATTGGGATCAGGACCTATGAAATCCGAAATCCGCCACACACGCTCGATTTTTCGTAGGTTTTGCAGATCTTAGTCTGGAACTTCAGTCAAATGCGAGTGTGTGTGGGTCGGTTT
>JAUKPP010253165.1:0-11382 GCA_032273245.1 Phyllaplysia taylori
TACATTGAGACATAAAGCACTGCTTAAGGTATATTATGTTAAAGTTTCGTCACTCTACGTCTAAAATTGTGGATTTTATACCCATTTTCCGTTTTTCCGTGGGACAGCCCTCGTAGTTAGAGAGTGGAGCTAATTGAAATTGAAATCTGCTTGGGCTTCTGAAGATAGCTCAAGTGTGCACAATAATTGTGACGTGTTTCAGCAAGAACTGGAGATGGCAGAAACAATGATTAGAGATGAGATGGCCAAATCAACAATCGACTCATGGCAATGCAAGGAGGATTGTCATCCGTGCAGGGATCCGTTTGTCTCTGTTCCTGAGAGAACTGCTGGAGGGGGTGGAGAGGACACGGGGGAGGGGAAGCCGGGACCCTGGAGGGGATTGTGATAAAAAAAAAAATTGGGGGGTGGGATAGGGTTGACAGAGGTATTTCGTAGCTGATGTCATGTGCTATTATAATCGACATTTCCAGGGAAATTGAGTTTGAGTCACTGTCAGATTTGGAATTTCTTGTCGTTTTCCTCTTTCATCAGGATGTCGATGCACCCAGTAATTCCCAAGATATTGCACCGCTGATATTCGATTTATTTGCTAAAACTTAAAACTTCAAATCTTGGAAGTGTCTAAATGTCGGTTACAATAGTACATTATATCATCGATGATTTGATGTTTTTCAACATCAGTTATTTGGTTGTTTGAGAAATTGATCTGCCATTGTGTGTTTTGCGCATGGTTTAAGTGCAGCTGTTGTTTCATTTGATTTGTACATGTTGTTTGTAAAATGTTTTCAGAGGGGGGGATACAAGTGAAAGGCGTATTTTCTTGACCTTTGTTGTTACTATTTTTCATTTTCTGCTGTCAATTGTGACAAATGTTGCCAGGATGCCTTCGGATTCTCTTTGTCGAATTGAATTAATATTGGAAATGCCTTTGATTTATGATTTTGCAAATTTTTAGTTGGTTTTGTTTATCTGATTATCATCAATTTTGAGTTTAGCAATGTTCTTTTCAACAATATAGCATGCTGTTTCCCATACTCAGAGCTTAAAAATGTGTTTTATCGAAGTAACCAAACTCACTCATGTTGCTCCCATTTTTGTTAAATACTTTTGGTTGTGAGACCTTCTTTTCACTTACCTGAAGAGTTAGCTCAAGATATACATACTGCTAATATAAATCTACAAATGTGTATATTGAAAGTTTGAAGGGTTCTTAAAACTCAAGTGCCCAACATTTCAATCATTTGCTTTGATGTGGGACGGAGCTAGAAATTATCTCTGTGAATTTGCCATTGTATCCACTGTGAAGGTTTCCTTCTTTCTCTCAATGCACATATTCATTACTTGTACATAACTTATCTGTTAGCAAAATGTAGGATGAGATGTTAACTCTTACACGGCAAGTCCTTCAAGGTGAAGAAAGGCAAAGTTCCCGGCGATGTAATCATCGAGCATTGTATGTTACATTTGTAGCTGTATGGTGACTTGTCTGAGTAACGCCTTGACTGACTTAGGCATAGGAAGTTAGAAGAGATGATAAATTTAAAAAACAAGCCAGGCTGTCACACTTTATTAATCTCCCTCTTTCGTATCCTTGTTTGACAGGATGAGATAGCACATGCCGAGCGCTACTTGCGAGCGGAGATGGGGCTGGACATCAAGCGCCTCACAGAGAAGAATGTTCCGCTCAACTTCACCAAGGCAGAGATCAACCAGTATGTGTATCGCTTCAAGTCCTTGGATGTTGACAACAAAGGTTATATCTCCATCAATGATCTCAGACGTTACTTCAAAGTAAGTGTGGACCATTTCCTCCTCCCCCTCCCCTCAATCCTACAACAATTTCCCATGATTCTAGTTAGGCAGGCAGATTTTGAAACCTAGAAGCACAGACCCTGCTGTTCTTGCTCCCACATCCGTACTTGTGCATGTAGTAGTGCTGCACTGTAACTGGGGTTTAGGTTACTTCAAATAGAAAGTCTCAAACAGAGGAATGCCTACCTATTCCCCTGTACCTTAGAGATTCATACTTCTTATGTGAATACAACTTGGACGTAGCAGATGTGAACAGCGCACTAACCATCTTACCCATAGCAATCCCTTCACTGGACTGATGACTTTTCATGGAAAATGAAACACTGCTTTTTCGTTGTTGTTGTTTTAATCTGAAACATAAAAGATTGAGTTAAAAAGTAGTACCTGCACCCTGTAAAGATGAATATGAAAAACAAGAGGGCCGTACACAAGCAGAATGAATCTTTTGCTTCGAAATCGTTTATTTGTTGAAGGCAATTGGAAAGGATTAGTTACTGATGTAGGCTACTGAGTTATTCTTGTTTATTTTCCCAAGCTCAGCAACTGGTGACCAATAGCTTATTTTCTCAGTGTTCTCCTACTGGTATTAAGACCACACCTAGAAGCATGGATACGACCACCCCTTTTTTCTTGTTTTACTCTGTGCAGAATATAGGAGAGAGAATTCCAGAAGATCAGCTCCACGAAATCCTCAGTGAGGTCGACCTCAACCACAATGCTCAAGTGGATCTCGGAGAATTCTTGCAGGTATCCAACTGCTCGTGTGTTGTTGTTTTTTTAACGTTTTTGCATCATCCGCTGTGTTGTGAAGTCTTTGTCCTGGAGATGTGCTCGTGGTGAAAGTGTTGTTATGTGCTACCACGTAGCTATAGGTTTGTTACTTCTGCTGACCTCATAAAATGTCGGTTAACATGTTTGCTGCGTGCAAAATAGGATCCACAGGAAATTCCTGGATGAGATCAGGGGTGTCAAATTTTCTGATAAATCCTGAAATCCAGATATATGAACCCACCGTATCTTTATTGTATGTGATTCAACAACTTATATACAGGGCAGAATAACTGGATTTCAGGATTTTCTTCTTTGCTAGTTGGCACCTCTGTCCGATAAAATAGATATGGACCAAAGAAAGGGATATTTGAAATGCAGTTTGTTAGTATGATTGTGAAATACTAATGCATGGCTTTCTTTACTTGACCTTAGTATAATTCTAACCGAAAGGAATGGGCAAAAACCGAGAATAAAGATGTATAGGAGATTTGAGTGTTGTGTTCTCTACTGACATCTGAAAGAATAAGAAGCAAAATTGATGACTAGGTGATGTAAAGGAAAATAGATGAAATACAACCGATGGGGGAATGTATTGTGGAATAATCCTCAAAGGAATTCTATTAAGATATTATTATTTCTATCAGAATAAAAATTTTCCAAGTAGGCTATTATTATTTGTCATTAGAACCAACATGCTGAAACACCTGAGACCAATGTATGTCAACTAAAGATGAATTGTTGTAGGTCCAGTTTGTTTATCATCACACTGCTCAATCTAAAGGTTATGGAGAGTCATTCGAATAGAGCTATTGGCCCCGCGGCGCATCCAACATCTGGAGTGAGAGTAACATTTTTGGCACTCATAAGTGGTGGCTCAAGGGTTAAGGGTTGTTTTTTTGGTTCTTATTTTTGTGTGTCTCTGAGTTGTTCTAGACGTGCTCTCATGCATGAAGTGTCAAAACTTTAAGTGGTTGATGGGGCCTGATTGCTGGTTTATGTGTGAAGTGATATGTGGATTAATTGTTGAATACCATCAGGTCTTCACCTTCACTCTTACTTAGAGTTTCCAAAACTAAGATTTCGGTGGTTATATCCTGAATTTGAATTATTGTTAACAACGCCTGGCAGAAGTGGCACTTACAACATACAGCACAATTTTGCAGGGTACACAAGATGAAACACAACTACTGCGTCCTTGTCCTCGGAAATATAATGGTTAAGAGTTTCTTGGCACAAATGCTTTGCCAGTCATTTTGATTGTCTTTATGTGTTCAGTTTGGGTCAATCTGTTTTTCTTCACAAATAACTGAAGGTTTTAGACGTCTCTCAATAGGCAACAGAGTAAATAACTTTTATGTGTGATCGGGATTTGCAGAGGGTATGCAGAGGGATTTCTTTATTGGGGACATTAAAAATGTAAATCTCAGATTTCGTTGGAAAATGTCAGCTTTCATGATTCAAGCAAATAAAGTTATGGGAGCGTCCATGTTCTTATCTTTGCATCTACTTTTTGTGTTGATTCCACGAGGGGCACAGTGGGGGCTGTTCTTTGTGAGCAGCTGCCATCTTTCCTTGGCACATTTTTTGGTTTTTATATATTTTGTGTGAGGCCTTGCCCTTTCTTGTGCATGGATACTAGCACCAACTGAGGAAAACTTGTACATTTTGTCAAAGAAGTTCAAGAAAAAAGCATACTGTGGACCAGTGCTGTGAAGATCTCCACCTTTATATTGCAAGCTCTTTTTATTCAAGCCAGGCTTACTTCAGTTTTTTTGTTTTTGTTCTTGTGAAATATGCTCTGTATTTACTGGCACTTTGGCAAGGTATCAAAAAGTTATTTAAAGTAATCCAAGGCAGTTTCACTTCATTATAATGTACGCAAGAATAATTGGTGTGCTTATTAGCAGTTGACTGATTTAAAACTTGTGGGCGCTTCCACTCCCAGCCCCTTGCATGCTGCTCAATGTCTTCCCCCATGGTTATGATAAGCTAAGACTGGCATATTAGACGTTTTGTAGAAAGTTATGCTGGTTGTTGCTAGCATTTTTTTTTCTTTAGATGAGTCGGGGCCTGACTTGAGAACTGCAGTGGTGGTGTTTGATGTTTGTTGAAAGAATATTCTACCATATTCATAGGGATTCTAGCCCACTCTTTACTTAGTGATACAAATTCAGAATGTGGGTAGGCCACATGTAAATGTTTTGATCTACTATCCTTGAGTATGACAAAAGACGTGAAGAGAAAAGAGAGAGCTTTGATGTCTTTTTGACATACATGTCTGTTTTGTTACAATCTCAAGACGGGCTGACGTTGATGTGGATTCTATCAGTGTGTATCTGAATAGGTTGAGCCTCAGTGATTATTCTGTGTTCATTAGTTAAATAGAGGAGAATAAAAGACAAATTTGAGGGATTTTTTTGCAGTATTGCTTTGATTTCATCAATGTGATATGCTTGTATTTAGGGTTCCCTTAGACCACCCCCTTCTAGTTTAGTGCCTTATGAACAAGTTTATTTTTTTGCCTGAGAGTATTCAAAAGAATGCAAGATATAATCTACCTTGTTGTGTATTACCTTCTATGTCATGCACTCTCGGGAACATGGACGAGCAGCAATTGTTTACAACACCCCCACAAGTGTATGAAGCAATGGCATTTCACATGACATTTTACAGTTCTTTCTTATTACGGCCATGTAGACTTTGACAAAGTTTTCGTTTCATTTTCTCTTTAAAGCCATTGTCAAGGCAAGACTATTCAGTCAATTATCGATTAGGTGAATTTACCACCTGTGAAGTTTTCATTGTTGCTGCCTACTTGCTGCTCTCATGGTATATACCCAAAACTATTTGTTGGCATTTTGCTGAATGTAAGATTGGATACACAACATGGATACAGAGTGCTAGTCATTTTGAGTTATTTATTTACAGAGGTGCCAGCTTTTTGGGGATCTTAGCTCACCTTTGTTCACTCTTAAATGAATATAATAGTCTACACAATAAGACGCTTATTCGCTCATCTTGCACTCAGTTTATGCTACAAAGGCACATAAGCATGTCAATTCTTCCATTCTTCAGTTGTATTTTAACGTTAATAGCATTTAAAGAAAATTATTATCATGACGTTTTCCTTGGGAAATTAGCTTCCTACAAAGTTTTGGGAAATGTGATATAACTCCATGAAACTAGGCGCTCATCAGAACAAGTTATCAGTATTTTTATGACTGCTGGCAATTTTTACTCACTGTGAATGTTTTTTGTGCTCGAACACATCTATTTGAGAATAGGCTACGTGTCAGGCGAACTATGCCTTAAAAACTGTGTTTTTAAAGATTGTAATTTTAAAAGTCCGAAGACTTTTCCAACCATTTTCTTGCCATCCATTCTTAGGTCAGGGGTTCCAATTTTTCTAAATTTCAAACATAAGACTTTTATTCAGGATGGATTTATAATTTTTTTTTCACTTTTTGATATGACACCATTATCTCCATACGGCCCAAAACTCAGTGCCTGGTTTCATCCTGTTTCACAAATTCTTTTCTACGTAGATTTACACGGGTTTTTTTTTTTATTAGGGTTTATTCTCTGAAGTTATCCTTTAGGAGTAATGAAATTGTTTTATACCGATAAATGTAAAGATATTTTTCTTTTATTCTGTCCACTAATGGGCTCAGCGTCTGCCACCAATTATTAGGGTAGTGTCAGCTTCTGTGTTGCACACTGGACTTGTAATTGTATGTCCATATAGTGCTAGAACTAGCAGGCTTGAACAAGTTAGATGAAATCATCAAGTGATGATCATATTTTACATTGTAGTTTTTCTGTAGTGTATTTTCCCACTTTGAGCTAAGATTTGTGCAGAACCATTGTTTGTAAACTATTCATATTTTTTCCTTCCCTTCTGCTGTTCTTTCTCCTCTTTGGCCCGCGCCCCCATCCTCTCTTCCCTGTCTGCTCTTCTCCTTTTCCTAGTTTATGAACGTGAAAAGGCAGATAACTAGCCTCCCTACTTCGTTATACGGTAAAAATGCGTCCCACTTGCCCCTGGAGGACGATGGATGGAAGCCAAGATACGAGAAGGTGTGCTGTCCTAAGCTCAAACACTAATGAGGGTATCACGTATCTCTTGCGTCTCACCCGCACCAGCTGAGAGTTTAGTTGCGTGTGGAGTGTTCTAGCAGCAGTGTATCGCCAAGCTTCTCTTACTATGTTTGGGCAAGATTTTTTTGCGACCATGTCTCTTTTTGTGCCTTCGTAATACCAGACAAGTGTCCTGTCCTGCTGTCAAAAAATACTTACGAGATCCAATGGCATTTTGTCTGTATCGTTTACTTTTAAAAACCGTTTTTTTTGTCTTGTGCGACGGAGGCATTTTGACAAGGGCTGTGCATGTTCCTTTTGAGTTTCGCTTTTTGAAATAGCCTATATTATAACGTCAATCAGTTGGTCTAAATGAGGCCGAAGTCGTTAGAAATTATTTTTTTGAAAAGCAGCGTTTGCTGTGGGATTTCAGTTGTACAGTGAAATATTTTGTTAAGACATATTTGATTAGGACTTTCATAACCTTTATTGATGTGGCCTCATTTTGACTGTCTGGTCGGCAGCTGTTTTGCCTGGATCAAGTAGTTCGTGGAAAGAAAATGATACAGCAGGGGTTATCCCAGTAGCAGTGTAGGTGTAGGGGATGTCACAGGGCCTTGTCTATGACATTGGTTTCACTATCTTGTGATACTGTGAGGTTAGGGGGAGGCTTTGTGGAAATGATGTTGAGACCGACTGGAAAAGGAAGTTTATTTGGTTTGTGGGGGTGCATTACAGATTGAGTGCAGTCAGGAAAACTTTGACAGCAGTGACAGGCAATTACTTCACCTTTGTTTCTTTGAGCTTTTTGTGGACACACCTGCATCTAACACCTTATACTTATATAGAACAACTTTCCAAGTTTTGTCAAGGTTTTAAAGCTATATTTGTGTTTTTCTCGTTTTATTCGTCTCCCCCGATGCAACGTGCTTTCGGAACTAGTCTGCTTTTTCTTTGATAATAAGTAGGCCCCTATTTCACACCTGCATGGTAAAGGAATCAATTATGATTTTGTAGGAAGGCTGAGAGATGTATTCAGTTGTGCTTCTGTTTACTGGGGCTTGTATTGATTTTGTTGGCATCGTCCTCGCCATTAATGCTTTGCCATCAAGTGTAAATTAATGCTTGTCTGTGACTCTTGTGGAAATGTGGGTGCATCAGATGAGACATGGACGGTGGCTTCTTGAAGTGCTACACACTTACTGCCGAGGTGGGACAGGTTCCGCTGACACAAATTCTCAAGGCTAGTTTAGTTTGGTTTCAGGGGTTTATAGCAATGACACTGGTGGTTTTAGTTGAGGTTTCTTGGATTGAAGAATAAATTTAAACGTCACGTGTTGTTGATTATGGGATGGTCAAGAAATCCGCACGAAGTGATAACTGCCTGCATTCATTTCCAGAGGGTGTAGGGTCCATTGTGTGCTGTTGTGTCAGCATAATTTTTCAAGCAATGTGGAACTGATTTCATCGACAGATTCAATTATTGTCATATGATCCCACTGTCCTCCTGTTTTTCGGATATATTGTCGTTATAGTGGTTTCTTGTATGTCTAGCTCATAATCTTCGTGTTGGCTCGTTTCTCTCGTGATTTCGCACAATGCAAAGATCACGCCACATGTAACACAAACAAGACGCAACAGTTGTACAATGTTGTCAACACCGAATGCAGCTTCATGAAAATAGGACTACATGTTCCTTGATTATACAGCTGTGTGCTGTGGGGCTATAGGGCTCAAATCTTGAAACTACAGGGCTATTGAGAGAATGAAAGAAGAGACTTTCACAGTGCTGATTCCATGCCTTGGGTTACACAGAATGCAGACTCTGCTATTATGACTTTGCGGCTTAAGCTTAGAATTTGGACATGCACGGAATGTGAGGGGCCTGTATCATTGTGAAGAACTGCGTGGTGATATAGAATGTTTGTATCTTGCGAGCCTTTGTATGTGCGTCATGGGATTACCTCATTGCCTTAGATTTTATTCTGTCTTGACTTATGAAAGATAGATAGTTTTCTTGATTTAAAAGGAAAAGATACTTCCTAACTAAGCAATAACTGTATCATCTACTTACATGTGTGCTTTCATCTAACCATTTGGATTCCTACAATTACACTGTACAAAGCTTACTAAACACTCGGTCTTCATGGGAAGAACCACAAGGCAACCAGCCCATCTCTTCTGCACGCAGACTTTTTCATCAACACAATGTATGTGTGTGTTTGTATGTGCACATGCTTGTTTGTTTGTCTCATCGAAAATAGAACAGGGAGTTGAGTATGTGTATGCGTGTGTGTTCGGGGGGAAGGGAGTAATGAAGGTGGGGATAGAAGCTGTAGAAGCTGATTCCTCACTCCCAGTCGGCCAATGGTATAAGGATCGAGCCAAGAATGTGGGATTATTGTCACATTAGATTATAAGCACAAAGATGGTGGGGGGGGGGGGGGGGGGATTCCATAAATTTATTTGCTACCTGACTAGATTGTGGGTAATGTGTGGCAGCAAAATTTCATACATAGGCCTATCCCAACAGGATTTTCTTTTTTTCTTTGGATACTAAAAAAGATAAGATTGAAGAAAAGAAAGGTGGGGTTGGCAAACCCAACAAATTGTTTTTTTTTACCAAGTTTGTTTGAGTGTCTTCTTTTTGTGGTGATGGAGTTTCTATTTATTATGCTTTTATGCAACACACATTTATTGTAAGAGGTCTTGTCTTTCATCACACTCCAAGCATCGCACTTTGTGTGTGGTCCAGACTAACACCGTAGTGTCCGAGGTTCTTTTTGTCTTTGCTTTTACAGAAAGATTCAATGCTGATGTAGGCCTACATATGAATACAATATTCCCACTAATATTTTACAATTCTTTGGTATGTGTTCGATTTTAGTTTTGTGGGTCCATCACCTGTTTAACGAGTGATTTCTCTACTCTAGTCATGTAGAAGTATTTCCAGTATTACTGTAACTATTATTGGTACTGTTAGTTACCATACCAAAGTCTGATCATTGTAGGGTAGTCTGCAGTTAAATTACTTTGATCCTTCATTATTTCCTCACCTGACTTAGTTTTTTTTTTTTTAGATATTCATTGGGTTCAGGAAAGTTGTGGGCTACTGGCATCTTTTTTTTTTTTTTATTTATGTGCCATTTATTTATATTTTTATACGTTCATAATGTAGCCTATTTAATGTTGGTTGATAAGATCCTTATAGTTTATATATATGCTTCGTAAATCAATGTTCTGTTCAGTTGCTTTTCTTTAACCTTATGTAATAGGACTACTACTACTGCAAGCTCTAAGACATTGGGTAGAAACGTTTGACCATCCAAGTTTTGATGGGCTATTTAATTTTGTTTTTCTTTCCCTCTTTCTTTCTTTCTTTCTTTTCTGTCTTCCTTCCTCCCTCCCTTCGTTTCGTTCATTCATTCTTGTAGGTAGTCGATAGATGCTCTGGTGCTTTCTGCTTCTTCTACCTTTTTCTGAGTCGGCCTACTGCTATTGTCCTATTCTACTTCCTGACACTGAAATGACCATCCAGTATTGAATGATAGTGCATGATAGGTTTACCATTAAATCCCAACGAAACATACATGGTTCATTCATCAGACCAGTTTCTTATTCATTCAAAGGTTCATAAGTTCATGGACTCGTTCATAGCTCTTTTTGGTGTCACTCACTCATATTATTTGCAAGTGCATGTAGCCAACATAAGTTTCTCTTGACAATACTTCCAAACCATAAACTGTTGCAGACAATGTTATTGTTGGAGCGGTATGGATAAGATTTTAAGTGGACCTTAATTTTTGTGTATCGTACAATAGATCAAAGATGGATGTTGTTGCTGTTGTTCTTCTCTGATTGATGTTTATTTATAATGTTTATTTGCCTTCCCTCCATAGTACATAGCAGGTTTGTGACCAACCAACAGGTGGTACATTTTTCTTTGTAAGACTGTATTAAACATAAGCCTACTTTTTTAATGACGCAAATTGACACTTTTTTATAAAATCTTATCACTATCACCCAATCGCCATCTTATTAACAAACGTAGGGCCTACTTACACAGGCTAATTTGTTTTTTTTTATATCATTATTATTATCGGGATCCTTTCAATTATGGCATAATTTTTACGTGCCGTTAGATGGCTTATCTACTAGACGGCTTGAATAACAATGGACAATGCACGCCTGACTCTAGAAGGTTCATAATCTTTGGTCAATCGTTTCCTAAACAGTCTATATCTACCATGTATCATGACATCATTTTCCATCTCTGAGGTCTGGTTGAGCTTTGTGATTTTTACTTCAGTTTGTAGTTCACTTTTGTCATATCACAGGTCTGAGGGGTTTTGCTTCCTGGTCACTGCATTAGTGTAATGTCCGTATTGCGACTAGGTTCTGTTATAATGGGACTCAACAGTTTCTCATCTCTCTCCATCTCACTCTCTTCTCTCCTTGTCTGTTTTTCATACACATTGTTTCCTCTCTGTTTCTTCCTCTCCAACATGAAGTCTTTTGGTCTCATTCCTCTGACTGGTGGTTGACTGGCACGCTGATGTGGTCCGCTCCTTCGACTTCTTTCTAAATGTTACTATTGTCCCCATCTATCACCTGGCACTGTAATGACCTTATGGTGTCAAGAGTGCCATAATACCTCAGCAAAATAAGCAAACATTGCATTTCTTGTGATTTTTTTTTGGGGGGGGGGGGGGGGGGGGG
>JAUKPP010253176.1:0-2500 GCA_032273245.1 Phyllaplysia taylori
AGACGTCGTAACAACCAATTTCTGTCTCACGTTCCACTTCTTCGTCATTGCGTGCTTTCAGTGGTATCTTGTCCGATCTCCATATTTTTGTGAGTAAAAAAGTGCGAATTGAGCTCATTGACTGAAACTAAAAATGTACCATACTCCACTCAAGGACACTTGGAGATAGCACAAGACGACATTGAGCTCACGACATAGAGCCCTATAACTTGTCATTCCAACAGATGAGAATGAGAAAAAAGCGCGTCTGACATTTTAAAATTCTCCAGCGCGCCCGCTTCTATCAGAAATACTGCCAAGGCTTTTCCACAATAATTCCAATTTGCATACCGACCTGAATCTTGCCCTCTTCAATAATGAAAAATTTCTCGCTATTCTTTGTTGCATTACTCTTTCGCTTTTTTTTCACTTCTCAATCTCTACTGTTTAACTTAAATGCGAGTCCGGTGTGTGGTTAAAAAGTAATAGCTGAATAAAAATGAATGTTTTAAAGCATCGGGCTTTCTTGAATAAAGATAGTTGGTTGTTGAGACCGGTTCCACACTTTCGCGAGGGACATAATGAATATGACCACAATGACGTAAAAGTGTTCATGAAATGATGTAGGAAACTTTAGACTATACAGTTTCTTTATTCATTTTATTAAATATAACTTCTTCCTTTGATGAAAATACCAAACAAACCAACAAACAAGCAATAGTAACAAGAATTTTGTTAGAATATTCTATCTTTTCTGGTACTTTTATTCAGTTTAATAAAAAGTATTCTTTTGATCCTCGATGTCTGAGTGAAGTCAGATCCCAGTCAATATAATAAGAGTATGTCGTGATTTGTAAGAAATTAGAAAAGACAGGCTGTGACATACTATTGATGTGAATTTCCTAACCTTAGTTGAAGCCAGGTGAAGTGAAATGGGTGTCCTATTGAGTTTACAAAACAGAGTGAACATCGGCGCTGTGGTGTAATGGATAGGCTCTTTGTCTGACATGCGGAAGACCCGAGTTCGATCCCGGTCGCGGAAGATCTGGGTTTTCTTCTGCTGGGCCTTTTCCCCCTCTCAGCCTGGATTGGCACTGACAGGCAGGGTGGAAGTAGCCCGTCTCTTAAATGACCTTACAGTGTTGCAGGGGACGTAAAACTTGTAATCAAACCAGGTAAAGTGAAATGGGTGCCATATTGAGCTTACAAAGCAGAGTGAACACTTTGCATCTTTATCCCAATGCCTTAGAACATTCACCAGTGAAATCTGGGACACTCTGCATTTCAGTCAGTGAATAGACACAGAAGTAGAAGTTGCAACATCAGACTCTCTTAAGAATATCTTTTTATTGTTTAGGTTATGACATTCTTCCAGGCTCTTAAGGTTCAGTAGATGATTTAGCCATCAGAACTAAAAATCATAGAAATATATATGACATGGAAACATAACCCATATGAAGATAATATGCTGTCTATGATACATATATATATATATATTCTCTTTATGTATTGATGTTTCGTTTTGTTTTTGTTTTGTTTCTAATGCTTTTTTTTTGTTGGCTTTATTTCAATTCGCCTCCCAAGAATTTGGAGACACAGCAAGACAGCCCTGGGGTGACGAGAAACCGTATCTACCCCATCTATGTTACCTGGACTGGCACCCTGGAGGCATTCTATGCCCTCTTGCCATCTATTGTGCTGACATCAGCACGGCAAGAGTCAACAATCAATATTTGAAAGCTGGAAGAGATTTTCTCTTGACACAACATTCTTCTTATCCTCCACTGCATTGAATGTTGGAATGTGAAAAGATATGACTCTCCTTACAGAGAAAGAAAGGCCGAATATGCGGTATTGTTTAGGCTCTCCTCCAACCACGCAGACGACCGGGGTTCGAGGCCCATGCGGGTAAGTTTTTTTAATCGAGTATTTCAGTCTCTTTGCTGGAATGTAGTGCCCCTCTCAGCCAACCTGAGCTGAGAGGGACATTGTCCCAGAAGAAAAACGGAGATATACTGGATGAAACAAACTGCCCCACGCGGGCCTCGAACTCACGTCCTCTGCATGATAGGCGAAGTGCCTAACCATTACACCACAGACGCCAGTTCTAAAATACGATTACATTGCTCTAAGGTAAAACCGAAACCAAATTACAGTCACTCGGACTCGGGCGCACACATCCCCAATTACCGACCCTGAACGGAATGTTTCCTTGTTTGAATGTGAGTACTCGGTGATCGCTCAGCCCCACAGGTCCCAAGGGGTGACTGAACCAGTAATGGACATTCGTGTGAGCCCATGCTCTGGTATTAAGAGCAATGTCAGTGGGAGTGGTACCTAAACGGAGAGTGCATACGAGGGGTTCAACAAGGATTCGAGAGAGTTAGAGAGTTGGTGGTGGAAAAAATACAATAGAGCTCGGAGGCACACCACACACAACCAGAGTATAATATATGCATACATCATTAGACGTCTACTAACTGGACAGGTGCGAGATACCAGGCTGAGTGTTTGAATACAG
>JAUKPP010253176.1:5000-12474 GCA_032273245.1 Phyllaplysia taylori
TGTTGTTGGCATTTACTTGACGCCTCCTACAGGTATATAGCTAGAAAAAATGTTCTAAATTATGCTTCTTGCATTTCCGTAGTCTTATAGTTCTTGTTATATGAAAAACATTGCTTTTGATGAATGTAAATAAGTAAAAACGTTGTCTGAATCTACACTTGACTAGGCCTACGTATTTTAGAAGACCATTTAGTACGGTATATCGTAGAAAAATGAGGTAAACTGTTACAACATATTATTTTTTTTTTATTGTCTTTGTTTTTCAGCAAAAAGTTTATTTCTATCGACTTACAACTTGTGTAACACTAATGGTATTCTACCAGCTTAAACAGTGTATTCTACCAGCTTAAACAGTGAGACAAACATTGTTTAACTTATGGAGGAAACCTGATTTAATTTTATTCAGCTGCGATCGCTGGTGCCTTGGGGTCATAACAAAGCATTTATTGCTGTTAATATTAGAGCTGTTTAGCCAAAAAAAAAAACCAAACCCTGTGCATTTTTTGGGAAAGCATGGAACTTTCAGGATAGGTAGAACGTACTAAAATATATATTCTTCGATTGAGAGGCAATATATAATGTTTCTGACCGAGGATGTACATCGGCTATTCACACTTCAAGTCAAGTCTTCACAACCTACAGCGCCATGGCAGCCAAGCTCTGTACCCTGGGAATGGAAAGTCTTAAAATGGTATTCTAGAGACGTCTCCGGATCAGAACTGCTAAGTGCAATGCAGTCAGTGTCATCGATACCACAATTTGTTAGATAGGAGTTGTAGCCAGTTACTCAGAAATTGAACCGTGGTATTTTGCATCATAGTGATGTTGCCATGATGCAGTAACTACAGCGGGCGAAACAGATACTTTTTAAACGTTGCAACGCGATAGTAAATGATACAAAGCATGGAGTTTAGATGCTTTTGAATAAATACGACTCTAGGCACCAATTGCTTCCTAAGTCAAGTCAAGTAAGAAGAACAATAGGAACAATAATAACATCAACATTATCATTTCAGAAACAGGAATAGCAATAACAACAAAAAAGCGACAGCAATAGCAAAAAGTAAGAACAAAAACAACAAGTAGAAATACGTATTAGAAATAACAACAATGATAACAATAGCAGCAAGTAATGAAAGGAACAACAAAAAACGAGAACAACAACATCACTAAAAACAAAAACAGCAACAACAACAACAACAACGAAAGAAGTAAGAAAAAGAACAACAGCCACAACAATAACAACAACAACAAATGTAAAACAGCAGTAACAACAAGAACAAGAACAATAACAGCGAGTAATAAAGGAAACAACAAGTAGTAAAAACAACATGATCATCAACAACATTAACAGTAACAAACCACCACCACCACCATCACCACCATCACCACCACCACCACCACCACCAACAAAAAGAACAACAAGAGCAGAA
Organism: Phyllaplysia taylori; assembly: GCA_032273245.1. Classification (NCBI taxonomy): domain Eukaryota; kingdom Metazoa; phylum Mollusca; class Gastropoda; order Aplysiida; family Aplysiidae; genus Phyllaplysia; species Phyllaplysia taylori. Next base: position 6,434 of record JAUKPP010253176.1, read on the forward strand.
CAAAACCAAGCGTCTCAACAGAATCACAATTTCTGCAACACGCCGTTCCCCGTCGTGCAAGACCTCAGGCCCATATTCCACTCAAGCCTGCCTCTGATTTATGGGGTGATAGAAATTCTCAGTGCAATAAAAGCCAAACCCGTGATCCGATGTGAGAACAGTATTGGTTCTGAGGTCACGGCGCAATAAAGTGGAATGCCCTGCAGAGTGCAGGGGCGTCTCCTATTTTGAAAGTCTTGGTGGGTGCACATTGTGGTGGCGTCTCTGAACTGTTATATTAAAATTTTATCTCAAACTTTCTTCTAGGTTGAACCTGTCACGTTTACAATGTTACTGAGATTGTAGACGGCCTAGATTTGATATATCATAATGAATATTGTAAATAGAGTTATCTTCAAATGACGACGAGGACAGATGCCTGAAAGCCTAACTGCCAGTATTTTAAGGTAAGCCTAAACTGGAATCCACAAAGGAAAAGGAAGAGGGGCCGACCGAGGAACACAATTGCGATACCGGTTCAATGTGGCGGGACACAATGGCGCTTGGGGCATTTTGCTGTAGACATTGGCTAGGATCCGGATGCGCGGAGAGATCTTTTTAGTGACCTATATTCCAGGCTAGATAATACTATAATTTTGAAATGTTATTTCGGGCAGCATGGCCAGAGATTTTATAAGGTTTATGAGATAAGCATCGAAGCCTCTAAATGCGTACCCGACGTCCCCGAGACGTAATCCATGTCAACAGTGCTCATCGTGCAATCGAATCGCGGCCTATGAGAGCAGTGTCAATGTGAGGCCGCGCTTGGTTGTGGCCACGGTCGTAAGGCACTGTTTTCATGGTGGGTTTCACACCTTTGGTATGGCGATAGATCTTCCTCAAAAGTTGGTTCCTTATCGACCGCAATAAGGCTATATGCTGTAACTTTAAACATAGGCTTCTTTACTCGTACATATTGCAACGCAAAATAATACGATATACATATCAAATTGTGTCATTTTTCCTTGCCCTGAGATTCCCCCGTCTCTCCCACTTCATATCCCTACCATGGGCGTTGTGTTCATAGAAGCAAAAAAGCAGTTCTTGCCCCAGCTTTTTTACCGCCTGAATTAATTTATCTAATTTTCTCTAAAAAAGCCATTTTTCCGTTGTTGTTTTTTCCTTAAAATAGCTAATTTTTATTTCCTTTAATGTATCTTTGCTTGCTCCTACTCAGGTAGCGCCCTTCGCCCCTGCTCGCTACCTCTGTCCACTAATCACAGATGCCCACAAATACATACACATATACACACATGCACTCACTCACACAAAGAAACACATATACACACAATATATTTGCTCCAGACAAACGAGACTAAAGCATTCAGACATTGCACTTATCATAAATATTTTACGCTTATTTGAACAAATTCCTTCTCTCACACTATTGCACAACGTTTTATTGGGGGACATTTTTGTCTTGGGCTTTACGAGTTTGCCTAGCCTTGCTCATCATGCTTAGTGCTAGAATGCGCCAATCAGTTGTAGGTTACACACTACTTAATGCTCTACTCTCAGTCTGTGTGTGGCGGCAGACTGCGGGAATTATTTCCCTGAAGTAGCTACACGGGGCAACATTAAATCGCTATGACTTACCAGATTTAATAGTAAGGAGCTGGTTATTTATAGAGGCGCCAGCGTTAGCTGTTTTAGCGTCTTCTTGTTTTAGGTTTTACTTAAGCACTCAAGCAGGCTTACGTTTTTCTGAGGGGTGCCATTTGCGTGCTGCGTTAGCTGCACTTCGCTGTCACGAAAATCAACATCAGGTTAATTTTTTTGTACCCCTCCCCCCAAAAAAAACCCCCACAGAAAAAACTCAAACAAACCCAAAATAATATTTTTTTTTATTATTATCAAAACAACAACAACAACAACAACAACAACAACAAAAACAACCAACAACAACAACAACCAACAACAACAACAACCAACAACAACAACAACAACAGCAAAAAATAAATTAATCAAAACCGCCCCCCTTCCCCCCGGCTGCAACCAGAAATGTCAATATGTTGAAAAAAGATGCACCCATACTGACGGCAAACCTATCAGTGGCTGTTTTTCAATTAGCGGACTTAGCATTTATCTTGTACGGAGAGGTCTTGAAATTGCATTGCACTTTTGCAGTATAAAGGGTCCAGTTTACTTGCTCGCCAGCCCCAGAGTGCGGAGCTAGACTGCCATGGCTCTGTGGGTTTCAAATACCACTTTAAAGAGCGAACAGCTCGAAAGTCCCTGTTAGAGAATAATAACAACAACAACAACAACAACAACAACAACAATAACAAAAGCAACAACAACAATACAATGCTCTACTCCATTGTTGCCGTACTCACAATGGCGCACATAATTTCATTCTGACAGGAAGAGTTCAGACCTGAAACTCAGGAGCAAAGGGCGCTCCCTGGTGAAGAGCAAGCAAGCATAAATTAAAAGTGAAAAATACCCATGTTACGAAAGAGAGGAAAATGGCTTAAAGAGAAAATGAGATAGACTTCAGACAATAAAAAGAAATTGAGCACGTATTGCGTTTTTGCTTGTATGGACGCTACACCCATGTGAAACTGACCTACATGTAAGTACACTGCTATGGAGTAGAGCAAGAAATAGACTGTATGTCTTCATGCACTTGGTTAGTGCATCGCAGTACAGATTGCAAGTTTTGGAGTGTCATGAGGCATGACTTGGAGGAGTGACAAAGGGATTAAAGAAATCAGGCTATGTCCTCTGTCTCAGCTCAATACTGTCTTATGTCGGTCAAAAGGAGGGCTACTTTCCGGTCTTTTGGAGATATCGAACAGTGCAGTATACCCGCATTCCGGTGCTGCAAATGTTGAAGTACCCAGGCCAAGAAACTTATCACCTTATCGGGTTGAGGAAGATGCAACACTGAAAAAAGACAACAAAAACCCATACTATCCTTGAGGTTCGGTTCAGATTCGTTACCAGTTTTACGTCCCTTGCGACACTGTTAAGTAATTTAAGAGACGGACTATTTCGACCCTGCTTCTCAAAGCCAACCCGGGCTGAGAGGCACGAATCCCAGTAGAAAAACGCAGTTGCTCGTCCGCAATGGGATCGAACTCGGGTCTTCCGCATGATAGGCAAACAGCCTAACCGTTACATCGCAAAACGTCAGTGATTCTTAAGGGTCAGAAACAAGAGCCCATTTCTTAACAGGGCGGTAAGCTATAGAAACTCTCTGAACAATTTAAGTTTAAAAATACATAAACCGGCGCTGTGGTGTAATGGTTAGGCTCTGGTTTGGTTTGGTTTTGGCTTTACGTCCCTTGCAACACTGTAAGATTATTTAAAGGACGGGCTGCTTCGACCCTGCCTGTTAAGGCCAACCCGGGCTGAGAGGGACATTGTAGGTTAGGCTCTTCGCCTATCATGCAAAAGACCCAAATTCGATCCTGGTCTCGGACGATCTATGTTTTTTTTCTGCCGGGATTTTTTCCTCTTACCCCGGGTTGGCCCTGACAGACAGGGTCGAAGTACTCCGTCTTTTTTAAAATGACCTTACAGTGTTGTACGGGACGTAAAACTGGTAACCAAACCAAAATTACATAAAATGGATAGGATATAAAGTCGTCCATACGGACAGAGCAAACGGTGAGGCAGAACTCTCCGGATGTCAGAGGCAAAAATCAATGTTTCTTTGGACCGCTGATAAGCTTTATTATTGTGATAAGGAAAAGAAGAGAGGAGAAACAGAGAGGTGTGGAGAAAGAATGAGAGAATTCAAAAAGTCAAGAAAAATTCCACGAGTAAAATTTGCGTGGAAATGAATGTTCAATTAATTCCATCTCTCTTCTTATAGGAAAAAGAATGTAAAAACCCCAACGGAAAAACAACAACAAAACAACAACAACAAAAAAACAAAAACATCACACACAAAAACAACAACACCCAGCTATTTTGGGATTTCTGTCGATGCATTTTCTGTTTTACAACAAAGGTTACTAGTAACCATTGCATACAAAATCTACGAACAGTATGTAAACACAAGAATGCTACTACAATTTGCATAAAAAGCAGGTGGCCCATTTTGTTGGATGTTTCGAAATAGGCGTCGTGGCTTCTAATGCAAGGCCTAAGAGGAGGAAAAGTGACCAAATTTACAATGCGCTGGCATCACAAATCTTGTAATCACAAAAACACTTTGGTTTATATTTTTCTATAAGCATCCTCTCGATTTCAGCTACTTTGGCGAAGATTCAGAACTACACTCGTAAGAAGACTAGAAACTGGGAGCATCGCTGGCAGAGAGGTAGTGCGCCCGCCTGCATATGAGAAGGTCTCTTGTTCGAATCCGGGAAGGTTCATCAGGATTTTTCAACGGAGTTTTTATTGCTTCGAACCCCGTCCTATCGGAGATGGACGTAGAATTCGGAGGTCCCTCCTGGTAGATGAACTAACAGTGTTGCATGGGGCGTTAAACCAAGGCCAAACAAAACCGACATCCTGGCAAAGCTTAAAATCTTCTCAGTTAGAAAAAGACTAGTAACTCAATCAAAGTTTTAGATGAAACACCTTACGCGTCGAGGAAGATCCGAATTTTACCTTTATGTTCTACAGATTTAAGTTTGATGAACTTGTAAAATCCATCCTCAACACTAACACCGCCACCACCAGGCATACTCAGTAGGCCTTCATGGTATTGCAGCGATGATTCAAGTGGACAATACGCCTCAAGCCGAGAATGGTAGTTCGATCCCCGCGTTTGACGAATACCTCGTGTCTCTCTCAGCCCGAGTTGGCCCTGACATGAAGGGTTCAAGTAGCCCGCTTTTTTTTATGCTCTTACAGGGTTACAAGCGTGTGAAAAAACAAAATCAACAAACAAACCTAATCCAAACCCAGACAAATCGAAACAACACACTCGTGGTTCTCTCCCAGACAAGCCCGGGTGATAAGTCGATTCACAAAGAACAATCGGATAACTAATTAACTGTTCCCGAATTTTTAAATTCGTACTTCTCTTTCTCGTGATTAGAGAATGGCAGTTTGTACGACAGTGCGAGTAGCCCACTAGGCAAACCTATTTCGAACGACGAAATCGTTTCCTGGAGGTTAAACATTCTCTTACATTAAAGGTGATTTGCGTCTGTATCCATGTCAATATTTGAAAATTATTACAAAATTCGTTTTTAAAATTCAAATTTGGTTTATTGATGAATAATTCACAATATTCGGATAATGGGTTTGATTTTCGTCCACTTCAACCTCGACCTGTTAGACAAGAAAGCTGTCAATCTAATTACCTGCCGACCTGGACTTGTCAAGTCCCTTGCATTGGCCAGACTGACGTGAGGCTCAAGACGCAACAAGAATGAATAATTCCCTTCACAAATGCCAATAATGTCTTCTCACTTCCATTTTCTACAGCCTATCGCCAAGCACTTTAGAAAATATGATTTGTTTCGCTGAATAAAACAACCCCAAACACAAAAAATGACACCAAAAACCAAAACTTCAGTTTTATCAACATTCATCCGGGTCGAAAAGAGGGCAGGGGAAAATATTTTCGAGTGATCTAAAATGCAATGCTCATAATTCCATGGCATATCATGAGGACATACATATTTACATTTAGCATTAAAACTATTGTATACTATGAATTGAGGTTGTGGTGTGGGATTATTTTCTCTACGTGTATTTCATTTACAAGTAGAGAACCCGTCTTCCTACGGGTGTAATGTTTTCTTCACCTCTAGGTATTTTCTTTACTAGTACTATTATCTGTTTATCTGTTTAGCGTAGGTTACCTTGCACTTTTCCCCATAGGCCTATCAATGTGTCCGAAAGTCTGTTTAAAAAAAAAAACGATAGAAAAAAACCCCTTTATGAAAGAATCATTAAAATCGATTAAATTTGACAAAAGCAACTAAAAAAATTACAAAAAACAAAACCAACCAAACAAAAGCCAAGAAACCCCCTCCCCATCACCCTCCCCCCCCAACCCCCCCCCCTCCCCCACAACAACAACGAAGGGGTAA
>JAUKPP010253187.1:8480-22666 GCA_032273245.1 Phyllaplysia taylori
CCCGCCCCCCCCCCCCCCCCCCCCCCCCCCCCCCCCCCCCAGGCCGAGTAGTGTCCTCATAACTGTTTCAGCTGATTTAAAAGTGAGACTAAAGAAAATAAAGAAGTTGATGCGTTTATGCTGGAGAAGATTTGCTGCTGCAGTGTGTTTAGAGCACAATGTTGCATGGTAATGACATTGTATTGATACCATGCGTGAAGTGGATGCTGCATTGTACGAAAGTTTTCAGTTTTGTTATAATGGTAGGACATTTTTCAGGACCTTGTCATTGTAAAAAATTGTTCATTTTGATATACATAAAAAGTTTTCATTGCAAGAGGGTCAAGCACGCAAACAGGACTAAAGAACATTTTTTAAAGAAAAAAACAAAAACCCATACAACATGCATCAACAAAGTAAAATAGATCAGTTGATTGTTGATATCAACTCACACTTTGTTATTGTTGTTGTTGTTATTGTTGAGACTGCTGAATTTCTCTAAGGAAAATCTTACCATGCTATTTCCGAGTGAGTGACACTTGGCTGCAGATCCGCCTGTCCAGCATCGAGTTTCATTCAGCTGACGGCATTCTGGTTATTTTCATGATGCCCATCATATCTCTGTATGGGTTTATTCTTTTCCATGCTATTGTTCTTTTCATCGTTTAGCATGAATTTTATTAGAGGCTCCCTCTCTTTTCTTGTTATAAATGATGCATTTTTGTCCTACATACATTCACGCATATTATATAAGGCCACAGTAAGCTAACACTTATCTACTGTACTATTCTTGTTAACCAAATGCATTTGTCAAAATTCAAGTTTTACTGTAGCCATCGAGTTTGCTCAGTTCTAAGAGTCTGTGTGTGTGTGTGTGTACCTCGCTTGTCTCTATGGTTTTTAGTATCCCACCCTTCCTACGCCTTCCTGTTTTCAGAAGATTTTTACCTCTTTTGTGAACAGATATTCTGCTTTATTAGAAACGTTTTATAGCTCTGTTTATCCTGTGCTTTTTTTTTTGTGTGCTATTTTTTTTATATATTTTTTTTTAGAATAATATACATGTATATACATATGTGCAGACCAGACTTATCTATCACTAGATCCAAACTTTTATATGATGCACTCGTGAGGAAATGTTTAGAGCTCTCTGTGTAGCTAGAATCACTTATGCTACACCCCCGGCAACCGTCTGGTGGGGTGTTTTTTAAGAAGAGAATGGTTACTTTTGAATTGAAGCGTACAGGTTGTATTTTATTATGTGAGGTGAGGTCTGTTGCAGCAATGTAAAGAAGGGTGGTTGGCGGGAATCTTGGTGGTGTGGTCTGCTTCTTCTACTTGTTTCACAGCGTTACTGTAGTTCTAATCTACTTCCTGACAGTTAGATGACTTCATGATGTCGATAGTGCTGTCAAATTTCAACTAAGTAAAAAACGCAATGGCGAGGTGATCAGAAAGGCTGTCAGATAATGGGTATTGCACACGATGCAACCCAACACCCAACGCCCAATAAATGACCACAACAGGGCCAAGTTTCCTCCGTGTTCATATGCCAATAAATTATTTTCGCACGACGCACAACAATTGAATGGAAACCAAACATGTTTGATTTTCCTTCAACAGTCGTGCCAAACGAGCCAATCAGAGAAGAGGGAGGTCACAGTCAAGGAGCCTTTCTAAACTCCTTAGCTTCAAGAGCAATTTGAAAAGTTGAGTCGGGCAAAGTCAAGTTCTAGTGTGAAATGGAACTGGGGCCACATGTTGAATGTGAGTTGGGTCGTGTTTTGCGGAGTCACGCAAGTCTGAACTCCACATTAGGCACAGCAGATCTCACTTGAAAGCAAGTATGAAGAAATCTTGGTTGGAGATACCAGCACTGTGGTGTAATGGTTAGGCTCTTTGCCTGTCATGCGGAAAACCAGAGTTCCATCCCACATGCGGACAATCTCAGGGTTTTTCTGCTGGGATTTTTTTTACTCTCAGCCTGGGTTGGCCCTGACAGGCGGGGTCGAAGTAGCCTGTCTTTTATATGACCTTACAGTGTTGCAGGGGATGTATAACCCGTAACCAAACCTTGGGTGGAGGCGCTGTGATGTCCGCGTACTGCGTGTGTTGTAGGCCTATCTGACAAGGAAGTTCTTTTCAAAGGGAATTTACCATGAAAGCAATTGTCTTCAAGCTGACGTGCTCAACAGTGATTGCGATTCTAATCTCAACGGCGTTTGTAGCCATCTGCTGATAACTGATATCACCAGTGGGGCTTACAATGATTAGGCTGATCTTGGTGTAAAATTGTGAGAATTTTTTGTAACGGTGAGGACATTAACTCTGTATTTACTAACTTGAGTGCTGATGTATTTGAAAGTCAGGCTTCATATCCATGTAAGTGACAGTTGTATTCATGTTATGCTGGTATGCACTTCCATTTCTGTGTATATGTGAGTGGAATTTCTCAAAGTGATTTGCTCTTGTGATAACACTGACAAGTGACTTTGAATGGCAGGATGTTTTGATGGTGGCTTGCCTCCCCTCAAATCGAAGTGAATTTGTTGATTGTTGAGACTTTCTTCCAGTGTTTTCTCAAATTGACCTCACCTTCTCATAAAAACTTCTGTGGTTGAACGACAACCTTTTGTGACATTTCTCGTTAAACAAACGATGTGTGTAAAGAGAGTTTATATATAGAGGAAAAGATTTGCCGAAGCAGTGGTGGCACTGTGCATTATATATAATATATATTACTTTGATTACTCAAATAATTGGAATGGTTCATAATGATGAAAGTTGTTGCAACAATCACTTTTGCATAATTGCTCAAACGTCCACTTCCTGAGGTATTGTGATCAGTCTGTTCTGCTGTCTGGTCCGCTGTCTCACCCGTCGTTGATAAAACTGGGAGGAAAGATCAGACGAGTTCACAGCCATGACATTTTTGTACTGGTGAAACTGTCACCAGAAGAAAAAAGTTTTTGACTTGGAAGAACGATTTGTACAAGTTGACCAAAGATTTTTACTTGATGACCACATTCCTGTTCTTGTGGATTTGTGAGGACAAACGTAGTCGCTGATTGGGAATTTTCAGCATGCTGTTACTATTTCATTTGCGGTGGCGAATTTCTTGAAGAAACTTGAGTTTTCCACCCATCTTTCCCTGTTGTCTTATCGTTCAGCCTTTGCATACCCCAGTGATCTGAAAGAGTTAAAAAACCTCAGTCCTTGAGTTAAGAGCTCCTGTTTTATGTCATATCTTTTACATTTAAAGTTGGAAGAACTCTAGACTTTTGACTCTCCCTAAGACCAAGTTGGGGAAAACATGAGAGGTAGAGAACTGCTAATGTTTTGCATGCATTTTTTTTTTTAAAAAGGTACAATCACCTTCCTTGATGTAATACATGTATTTAACACATGAATATAATTTAGGTGCACAAATTTTTTTCCCTTTTTTGACTATATTGCTATACGAAGCTTGGTTTATGTATAAAGTATACCTGAGTGTAATGTATAAGAACAGTCGAACCTGTCTGAGAAGACGACCGCTCATTGTTCAGAAGGAAAGGGGTCATCTTGGATTTGATCATTATATGAAAAAACGCAAGGGGGAATGGGAATTGGAAGTGGCTGTTTGTATAGCAGTCGCTAGGGCAAGTTTGACTATATAAGGTACTGATATTCCTTACTTTGACTGTACCTTTTTTATGCTGTTTGTGTCAAGTTGCCACTCACTTTTGTTTTGGGTCATCCCGACCTCCATATCATAGTCCACAACCAGAACTGACCATGAGGAGGAAACCCAAGACTGGATATGGTCACTTTTGGTTCTCAACTCTTTGAACTCGAGAGCTGGATATTTCTGGGCAGGCCTTAGAAAGTTCCTCTCCTCTTATTGACAAAACACAAATGGAATAACCCTCAAGGGAAAAGTATACTGCAGTGTTACCAAGAGGCTAAAACAGGCGGGGATGCTGGGGCCTCAGTAAACAACTAACTCTAAACTAACTAACTAACCCCTGTTTGACTCCAAAATATCGGTTTTTGCTGACCTGCCTTAAGACTGGCAGTCTTTACCAAAGAAATAGTGTGCGTTGGGATCTCCTAAGCAAGTATACGCTGGACCATGGTAGTTTTAGAGTGGGGGTAGCAGTTTTTAAACTCATTCCTACTGTAATGACACTGTAGCAATTGATTAGATTTAATTTCCTTTGAAGGGGGGGAGAAGGGTCAGGGTTCAAAGAGTTGAGTGGACGTTTTTATGCTCACCTGTATTACTGCACCAGCACATGACAAAAATGTGTTGCAACTTTTTGGAATCAGGCGCTCGGCAAAACAAGGGGATAGAGTTACATGTATCAAGTGTTTTTCTCCCAGTGTGAAGCAATTTCTATCATAAATGCTTTTTGTGGCCTATCAACTTCTATATCGTTGAGAAACACATTTCACAGTGAAATATACTCAAGAAAATTTATTATTTAAAAGAAAAAAATGTGATTTTAAAAGCCATCAAAGATTAATGGGCCTTTTCTCACAAATTTCCCTTTTGGCAAAGGGTGACTTCATTGTTATAAAAATCACAAATATCTAAATTTTTATGATAAATCAATAGGCTTATGACAAGAGAAATGTGCAAGGTTTATTATGACCAATGCCTTTTAAATATCCAAAAATTTATGAGCGCCTGATTTTACGCATTGCAGCAAAAATATTTCTCGACATCGATCAGCATGCCCCATCTGTCTCTGCTCTAAGCTCCTTCTCCGTCTAATGGACTCGAAAACTTAACACAATATGGACTCGTTTTGTCCTGAAATTTTTCAGTATACAAATACAATAGATTCATGCATTTCCTTTTGCTGAACAGAAATCATGTTTAATTCTAAAAGCAAGGACTTGCTGAAAAAAAATATTTTTCTGATCCCATCACCCGTCTGTCGACTGCTACAACGTTATTTCTGCAGCTGCTGTTCTCTTAATGGAGCTTTTTCTCTTTTTTTTTTCATGTATGATCATATACATGTAGATGTATATTTACAAGATACTGGGTATCTTTTATAATATTTTTATTCTTGACTCTGGTAATGTTCTTCCATTACATGCGAACTACACACATTACATATATGAATAAACTTGAAATGTTAACCTTTCACATCTGGTTTGGTTTTTACCTTTATAGCCCATGCAACACTTAGGTCATATATATATATATATATATATATGGACTACTTCGACCCTGCCTGTCAGGCCCTCTGTTGTAATGATTAGTCTCTTCACCTATCATGTGGAAGACCTGAGTTTGATCCCGGTCGCAGACAATCTGCATTTTTTTCTGCTGGTCATTTTTCCCTGTCAGACCGGATTGGCCCTGACAGGCAAGGTGGAAGTAGCCAGTCTCTTAAACGGCCTTACAGTATTGCAGGGTATGTAAAACTGGTAATCTAAGGGCCAACCTTAGCGCAAGAGGGATTTATCCAAGCAGGAAGATGCAAATGTCCACACACCCCCCCCCCTCCCCCCTCATGGGAATCAAACTTGGGTCTTCTGCTTGATAGGTGAAGAGCCTGACCATTACACCACAGAGTCATCTCAGAAAGTCTTGTTGTGCTCTGGAGGAGCCGAAGGACTAAGAGGATTTCCACTCAAACTTTATCAGTAGACTTGTTTGTTTGATCTGATGAATAAAAATAAATAACATAAATAACAAATTTATTCATCCCCGTGGGGAAATTTTGGGTTTATAGCTTTAGTCTGGTTACCAGTTTTACGTCCCTTGCAACACAGTAAGATTATTAAAGAGACAGGCTACTTCGATCCTGCCTGTCAGGGCCAACCCGGGTTGAGAGGGAAACAAATCCCAGCAGAAAGAAAACCCAGATCGTCCTCGACCGAGATCGATCTCGTTTCTTCCATATGACAGGCAAAGAGCCTTACCATCACATCACAACTCCGGCATAGTTCATAGCATTTCTTGTTGGTCATGTTTGCATGTAGCTCACATCTATTTCCATAATACTGTACAAGGGCTCATTGTACCATAGTGGACCCCAGCTCAAAGCCTAACCCATATTTTGACTTGCTCAGCTAATTGTTTCTTTGCATCTTTTCTTGAAAAACTCATCATGAGACAAACATCAGAACAAACCAGCATCTGTGGTGTAATGGTTAGGCTCTTCACCTATCACACAGAGGAGCCAAGTGCAATTCCTGCGTGGGGAAGAGATGTGTATCTTTCTGATGAGATCCGTCTTTCTTGACCTGGGTTATCCTAGGCAGGCAGGGTCCAAGTAGCCTGTCAATAAACTTACTGTGTTGCAGATGCCCGCATGTGGGACCAAGTCAGGTCTTTTGCATGATAATGATAGGTAAGGAGCTCAGCTATCAAACCACAGAATCAAGTTGTAAGCACTGCACCACATAATATGGGATAATATTATTAATGCAAGTGACAACATAATGAAGACTAGAGATGTAGTCATGATTTCTCGTGAGCAGAAGTTTATTCCAAGACTGTACAGCAGCAATTACATTAATATACGACAATCTCCCCTGACCAAAAGACCCAAGGGTGCAGGTGACAAGCTGAGTCCTGCGTACTCTTGTTCTCCTCAACAACTTTTGAGTTTATCAATGATCAATTGTTCGCCAGCCGATGCCAGTCTGGGGAAGGATCTTGTCTCCGTTAATAGTAGGTTCGGATCTCAACATACAAACAAACAAGTGGTATCCTTACAGACCTACTATCTGTGAAAATATTTGATAGTTGCCAATTCAGGATATTACAGGAGGAAACAGTTTCAAGCAAGCAGTATAAAATGTAGTTTGATTTTACAGAAGAGAACTTCCCAAAGAGGTGAAGGTGGAGTGGAGAAGAAGAAAAGTTACTGAACCTTTGTCAGTCTGTACAAAAACTTTCGGTCAAAGTCTATCAAAATATCACCAAAGCACTGGATAAAAGGAATACATTTCAGAATTCTTCCATTTGAGGACAACGAGATTAAAACCCAAGTTTAAACCGTCTACATGTAGGCCTATTTGTTATCTTTCAAAATTTTTCCTCTGCATCCTTGCACTGAATACATTTTAAGGTACATTTTCAGATTACAACTTACCAAAGACAATAAAAAAAATATTTTCGACTGTATTAAAAGAAGTTTATGATCATTAACAAATAACAAAATGACATTCAAAATGTGCATGGGGTTGGATTGTTACCACAATGCTTCTTTGTCTCTTCTTAATAAAATAAAATGTGTACAGTTAGAAAACATGACAAAGACCTAGCAATACCAAAACAAACCACAATCTTTCTTCCTCTTTTCCTCTCCCTCCCTGGCTGAGAGTATAGCATGGATCAAAAGGTAACACAATAATGCGTGTACAAGTTTGCCTCAAATAGGTATGTGTCAGATGTGGGTTTTTTCCTTTTCTTTCTACAAAAGTGGAACTTGGATGTAACGAGCACAGATGTAACGAGAGAGAATGAAAATCCCCATCCTTCTTTGCAATTGTGAAAACATCTCAGTAACAACGAGAACACTGGGCTAGTCTTGACGATCAGGTTATATTCAAATTTCACTGTATGGTGAACAGACAAGTTTCAGTTTCATAAAAAATTAAAAGTCAGCATTCTTTTAAAAGCATCAACTGTCATTGTAAAAAAATTCCAAATACATTTTTGTACCACAGAAACAGTTGAATTTCTTTTGATCTAGAATACATGCATTATATAGTATAGGCCTCCGAGAAGGAAGAACTCTCCACAAACTTGCCTCTGCTCGGGTGAGGGCGTATTTGCTTCTCGGCATTAACCTACACTACAGAGCGAAATGAAATACAAAAATTGTCACCATGGAAGACAAGTAGAGGGAATGTAAAGATTTTCTTGAACACCTCTTGCAACACTGCCAGGTAATTTATGAGAGGGGTTCTCTGTTTCAAAGTCCATCTCTGATACTGATAAGACAAGGAAGTTGAAGGACAAACAGGTCTTCAGGTCTAATGAACAGACAGCACCTGTACATGCAACTCTCTGCTGCATTGAAAAAACTCACAGATTTCCTTAGTAGAGGCTGAATTACCACAGTGTGAAGCTGTACCCCTAGAAGTTGTATGTTTCAACCAACAGCAAAGAGAAAAGTGTCCGCACTGCAGACTTTGGGGTCGTTTGGTCCCTTATAAGATTTTGATTTGATCAAGATTGTCCATCTTACAATTCATAAATGTTGTAGCAAATTCTAATCTGGTCAAGGTAAATTTTATGTAGGCCTACTTGTTTCACAGGACAAAAACCAACAAATTAAATTGCATCTCACAACCAGAGGCGTGGATCACAGAGAAATTAATTTTACTTGGAATGAAAATCCTTTTTACACACAAGAAAAAAAGAGTTTTGATGGCGTATGATGTAAGACATCTTGATGATGTTTGTTGAAACATGACAGGGCTCATGACAGTAAGATATGAGTTGCAGAGTGACAAGAAAACTATGAAGTTTCTATGAAGTCTCTTTGTTTCTCACAAAGATGTCATGTCGTATCTCCCAAACAGGAGCAAAACAATTACGCTTCCGGTGATATAACATATCCCGATATCTCACACGTAAAATGTCACACTTAAGTTCTTTGTTGTGACTCTTAATGAGCACATTCATAATCTAATTTGCATAAATTCTGTGGCTTCATAGTGATGCTTGATATTTTTAGATTTCTATTCCTGGTTTTCACTCCAAAGCAATTTAGAATAGACCCTATCATGTCTATGTAGTTAAGTATGTAGTAGTAATGCAGTTTAGATATTTCCAAAAATGAACTAAGACATGAGTGAAAGACAGATGCCACATAGTCTAATAACTGACAGTATTGCTTTGATGAACTGCACTAGAAGAAAAGGTGTTCCCATCATGTATTGCTTTCACAAATGCTGCTGTGTGTCAGTATAAAAAAGCAACATAATATTCTAATCTCGTCTCAATGGGAACTTCATTGGTCGACAAAAAAATGTTCCCTTAAAAACGTCAGAAAAACAACAACAACACTGCTCTCAATATAAGCAATTGATTAAAATCAAATTGTGATCATAAAAATCTTGTTGAGTATAAAGATACAAAGTGAACAAGGGTCAAATGTTGGTAGCACATCACTATAACAAAGCATTTATCTGCTTCAGACTAGACACTGGAAAAAGAAAAGCAAGAAATAGCACTGCAAAATTATTGTACGGAAAAAGCACCTTGACATCTCTGAAAATCTACAAACTTCACAAAAGAAGAAACAGAACTGAAGAACATCAATGAACCAATAAGGTATGTACAGAAAAATCAAGTCTTTTTCATACAAGAATAAAAATGTAGCAGAATGTCACTATCCATATGAGTAAAAAGAAATTGTGCAGAAATATGCATTTTTCTGACCAAACTCCCTTACAAATGGTAAAAGCGTACTCATAGGATAAAACCTAATTGTACAAAGATATTTATATCATCCTTGATTCAAACTAGTAATTTATTAACTCTTTGTTCTCAGAGCAAAAGTTTGATAGTTTCACAATGATACGATTGCATAACACGAATCCCCACTAATAGGTTCAGTGTACTCTCCAATCTCTAAATGATCACAAAGATATCCAGCCCATACAGACAGTTGAGACATTGATTCTTGTTTAACATCCAAACTTGAACAGTTTTCATCAACGAGATAAGCTGTGATACTCATGACAGCCTAGACACAACGGCAAAGAGAAAAAACAAAAAGATAATTAGAAAAGGTACAACCAAAAAAGCTTTGCCAGAAAATAAAAATACATACCGTGGTCAGATTTTGTACAGCAGTTCTAGTGTATCTTCATTTCCTTAGTTAACGTTTCATAATGTTGTTCTGAGACCCAAAAGACATTTGCATAAAAATATGTACATGGAATATTTCAAATTTGTTACATTTCATCAGCTCAACAGTTTTTACATAGATCACACAAGTTGTCGTAATACTTTTCAGTAGAGCCAACGCCATGAGCGAGTCACTTTGACAGAGAGATTTGTCAAGGGACATAATCTGCAGGCAAGTGTCCGACACAAATATATATATATATATACATGAGACCAGTGGAAATCGGTGAGACTCAGTTATAACATTTTTGTTTGAATTTGTGAACCAAGTTAGAAATTTAACATTACAGACAACAGATGCAAAATTCTGCTAATTACTTTCTTTTTTTAAATCGTCTAGCCTACATGGCTATGTCTGAACCTGAACATATCACTCATAGTCTTCCAAGCTTTACTGGAGATAATTTATCCTCCTTGCTCGCTGTGAAATTTCTTCTTTTTACAAGATAGTTACTGAGATGACATTACATTGCCCAGTTCTTTTCTTCTCACATCAAAGACCACTACAAGCCAAGAAGACTTTTTTCTCTGTTGAAAGACTTGCTTCATTTATGAGGGATTTGGCACACACATACAGATATAACACATAGTTCCAACAACAGCTTACAACAACTCAAAATTACATCAGTTTCACAGTAAATCATCATTGCCTGCTACCGTTAAAGATAATTTTGAATCAGACTTGGATATGGTGAGAACCATGATTTCAATAAGTTGTCATTTATTTTAAGACAAGACAACAGATCAGAATGTGTCTGACATACGTAGGTTATTCTCGTAGGTTATAATATTAGCGACTGCGTTACTAAGTGAACATACTGCTACACACAGAGCATAAGCCAATGTTGAAGCCTTTTCCAGCTGTTTTTTTTTGGTCTACTGAACTGAGTGCAAGGTGTGATGTAGCAAGACAGAATTTGAAGTGATAGTCAGGCTTTGCAAGTATTAAAAGTATGAGCTGTGAACATAAAAATTATGACAAAAAGTCTGCTTCTACAATTTATTGCAGCAAAAATATTCTTACAGACATGATGGTAAAAATACATGAAGGAATTCCATAACTACAAGTAAAAACAATGTATTTATTACTCTTGCAAGCAAATCTGATGCAAAATATACAAAAATCTCTTAAAACAGACACACACAATACGCATATAGTGGCATGGACAAAACACTGGGTGAGCTTGGTCAAGACTGAGGTAAAGAATCAGAAAACCTTCATGCTGTACACAAAATAAACACAACATTCTGTATAGTGCATGAATTAGAACTGACAATGCAGAAAAATCTGTTTTGTACTTTCAAGTTTTGGTTTGGTTACCAGTTTTACGTCCCCTACAACACTGTAAGGTCATTTAAAAGACGGGCTCCCTGCCTGTCAGGGCCAACCCGGACTGAGAGGGAAAAAATCCCAGCAGAAAAAAAACCAGATTGTCCGCGATCCGTGATCGATCTAGGGTCTTCCCGCATGCAAGGCGAAGAGCCTAACCATTACACCATAGCGTCGTTCTTTTGCACTTTCGAAATGACAAACAATATGCTTGTACAGATAAAATCTTAAGATTCCAACCCCCCCACCAGCAAACATGTTTTGTTCCTTGCCATGGTGGCTCGAGGCAGCAAAACGAAAGATGTGACAGCCTCAGGAAGCCAAGTATCTCCATGAGGCAAATATACTATGGTCATCCTAGGCAATTTACAAAGCCTTTTATTCCAACCATGCGCTGGGAGAGTGATAAAACAAATAGCAAATTTTATGCAAAAGGTAAAATAAACTGATTTTCCCTTGGGAAAAAAAACACACGTTTGCTAAACAAAAATGATACATGTAAATAACTTTAAAGCCCTTTGTTGCCCATATTTCTAAATGTCAAGAGGGACTGGGGGAAAGAAAAATGGACAAAGAATGTTATCTAAAAATTTTGGGTTGCGAGCTTTCACCACTACATCTGCACATCTTTACTTTGTGTGAATAATGGTACCGGTACCTTGGTGGTTTCAAGTAGCTTTGAAGTGGGTTTGAAATCCGATTTATGAAATAATTTCTGCCAACAGTTGTTTACACAGCATACCTTTTATCCTTATGTGAAAACTCATCAACTTGCTCTCTTCCCTTCAGAAAAAAATTCTTTGCAAAAACTCCTGACTACAATATTGATAAGTTCCTTAGCCAGTTATCAGAATAACTATCCCTTCTGTTGCTGAGTTTTTTCACGCAATCTGATACGTCTGTGTAGAGCGAATGTGTCATAGCAATGACTTTAATATCTACTTGAAAAAAATCTTTTTTTCTGTTTGCTTGTATCTTAGCAAATCCAAATTTTCTTCATCCCTTCCTTGGCACAAGAAATAGGGTCTATAGAATCAGATATTACAGCTACATAAACAATATTTTGTATCACAGCATATCCCAATTTTTTCCTAAATAAACCATCTTTATTCCTGAATTTGAAACAGAATTTTGACCCACACACCCAAGCCACTTAAATAACCCTTTGAAAAACATTATTTATCATACTGTACATTGTCATTGCCCACACAAACAGACACATACACTTCTGAATCAAAGTGCAAACAGCAAAAAAACCACAAGCACAATAGTTTACATAGACAGCACATTAAGCTTGATGACAACTAAAATGAATTCATACCAGCCAGTGCTGAGAACAGGATTAGTAATAGCTTACACAGGATGATGCAGTGACGTCTATGAAGGAATGAAGGATAATATCAGAAGTTTAAAAAAAGTATAGAAATTCAAATTTACCATCTGCCTATATGGCCAGAGAAAGCTTGCTGTATATCATGTTAACGTACGAATTGCTGTATACGTAATGAACATACCCTGAATGATTGTAAAAGGCCCCTGATTCTAAAGGCTTCTGAACAAAAAGAATCTTTTGTTGAGAGAAATAAAAATATGTCCATCTCTTTGTGTGCCAGTGACATTGTGCACAGTAAATCAGTCATGAAACAAACACAAATTCACATTACTGGTAGAAAGTACTACAAATTACAAACCTTACTTTTCAAAGAAAAGCAATGTAAGGCACTGTGTTGACTTTCAAAGTCTACAAACAAAAACCTGAATCAAATCACATCAATATACATAGAATTTTATAGAACACAAAATGCAGGAACCCTTCGATACAAATTGTTACTCCACAGTTGCATACATGTCGTGCAACTGGTGGTCAGACTGAGTTGCAAGTCACATTTTGGCCATATAAAGCTACTGATGGCAATAGAAAGCAAACTATTTACCTTTCAACTGATGAAAAAACTATTGTGCTGACTCGGCACCAGGAATTCGACTGTAAAGGTGCCCATCTGCACACCAATGCAAGAACACACAAGGGGAGAAAAACAGCTTTAAAGTTGTACACTATGTTCTTGGTGGTTGTTTCATAGCAAGCACAATATGTGTAATGCGGTATTGAAGATACAAGGAGACCGAGTTGCGTTCGTTTGTTTGGCATTTTACGGCTCCATCGACACTATAAGGACATTTTGGCTCCCAAGTCTGCGTTTCCCTATTTAGCTAAAATCAAAGCATTCATAATGAGAACAGGTTCAGATTCTGCTATAAAAATTGAATGACTTCAAAAAGCCCAAATTGACTTTGCAGGGCCTTATCTTTACTTGACAATCTGCGACTTACAAACTAATTTGGACAGATCGCACGACATATACACACACACAGATGAATTCACAGTACACCTCGTGTACATACACAGATGAATTTTCTGTCCATCTCGTCTCACATACACTAATCTCATTGCACACCTATGGCAAATCAAATTAAGTGACGGAACAAGCTTCTAATCTCTTCTCAAACTCGTCCTTTGAAAATGATATAAGTCTTGCAATACCTGTACATTTTTCATTATCCACTGAACTCATCAAAGACATAAAGGATTCTCATTACATTTAGGGTTGTGAGTATGTGTCATTGCATCAAGGCTGCGTTGACTTCATACTTTAATCTCCTGTGTACCTGCTCGAGTAACTAAGACACAGTTACCTTCGTTAAAGTTAAAGCTCTAGAGTTGTAACATTCATGATATATATCTTGTATACAAAGTTAATCTGTAAGCAATAAAATAAAAATCTCATTAATAAATCTTTTACTTAAAGCACAAAACAAATTAGTAAAGCTTCTGGTCTCATCAAAAACAATAAACTGTTGTAACAAATTGTCTTTTTCTTATTACTGAAAAAAAAGAGGCAGGTTCATCTCAAAACGTGGCGTCGGTGGTCTAGTGGTTAGGCTGCCGGACTCGTAATCGGGAGGTTGCGGGTTCGAATCCCAACTCGGGCCCGACGTTGTGTCCTT
>JAUKPP010253188.1:0-12472 GCA_032273245.1 Phyllaplysia taylori
CTATCTATCTATCTATCTATCTATCTATCTATCTATCTATCTATCTATCTTTCTATCTATCTATCTATCTGTCTATCAGTCGTCCATGCATCTATCTATGTATGTATGTATGTATCTATCTATCTAGCCATCTATCTATCACTCTATCTTTATGTGCTTTCTTTCTTTTTGCATCCCTCAATGTCTTTTCATCCTTCTTTCATTATCTCTTCTCCTCTGTTTCCCTATTTGCTTCTCTTTCTCTCCTTTTTTTTTTATCCCTGTCTCTATCTCTCTCTCTCTCTCTCTTTTTCTGTGTTGTTTTGTACTTCTGTAGAGCATATTTCTCCCTTACTTTGAATACCTACCATTTATTTCTGTATATGTCTGTTTTGTATGTACTTTAGTTTAATTCTATTTTTCACTTATAGTTTTATTTTTATTTCGTAATTTTTATTCATTTTTAACACAATGAAACCTTCCGAAAACGGCCATACAATGTCGAGAAGAAAGTGGTCGTTTTAGATAGGTGGTCGTTTTAGATAGGTGGTCGTCTTAGAGAGGAAAAATATATATAGAAGAAATATAATTTGGGAGTCAATGGAAAGTGGTTGTTTGTGCAGGTGGTTGTCTTGAACAGGTGGTCGCTTAAGCAGGTTTAACTGTATATTTCAAAGTGGTTTAGGTTGTGGGCTAGAGAAGAATGAGAATTAATTGCATGTATATAGCGCATGTCCCAATGCAGGCTCTATGCACTTTACAATCCAAAGTCTATCAGAAACCTTCTCAACTTCGTGGGCAGCACACAGTGCAAGCTGCCATTTTACAAGTGCTCAAACACTAATAAACTGACAAGATTCTTCGCTGTCTATAGCCGGGTACCCATATTTACACCTGGGTGGAAATTTGCGTACCGGTAAAGTGCCTTTCCCAAGTACACCACTGCGCTGTGGTTTAAATGCTAGGCTTTTTGCCTGTCATGCTTAAGACCCCGGTTCGATCCGCGGTCGGGGACGATCTGGGTTTTTTTATGCTGGGATTTTTTCCCTCTTTGTCGGGGTTGGCCCTGACAGGCAGGGTCGAAGTAGTCCGTCTCTTAAATGACCCTACAGTGTTGCAGCGGACGTAAAACTGGTAACCAAACCAAACCAAACCAAAGTACATGTACACAATATCGGGCCCGAGCCGGAATTCAAACCAGCAACCTTCCGATTACGAGTCCGGCAGACTAACCACAAGACTACCGACGCCACAGAATAAAAGCAAAGTCAGAATCATTGTTTTCCCCAGCCTTGCAGAGCATGCGAGGGCCACACTTCCTTTTCCTGTAGTAACCCAGAGTTATCTGTGGCTGTAATGTGTGCCACTGAAATATTGATTTCTTCATGGGCTTTGGGTTACGTTGCAGTCTTCCACATTAATTTTGATTCTGCCATCTAAATTAGACGACACACGCTTTACGCTACTGTTCACTATTATGCAAGAAAACTTTCATATGCTTGGCCAATGGAGTCTTAAATGGAGCAGACAGCGGCCTACATCAGGGCGACTGAACTAAACGTCTGAGAGCATGATCATCTCTACTTTGGAACGCTGAAGAAGAAGAAGAAGAAGAAGAAGAAGAAGAGTCTTAAATTAATACAGAGCACAGTTGATTAAAACATTTTTACCTAATTTAGTTAAACCTGTCTAAGACGACCACCCAGTGTCGAGAAGAAAGTGCTGGCTGTAGACAGGTGGTCGTCTTAGAGAGGGTTGATATCTAGAAAAATCTAATTTGGGAGCCGATAAGAAGTGATTGTTTGTGCCCGTGGTCGTTTGTGCCGGTGGTCATTTGTGCCGGTGGTCGTTTGTGCCGGTGGTCGTTTGTGCAGGTGGTCGTCTTATAGAAGTGGTCGCTTTAGCATGTTCAACTATATTTTGATA
Organism: Phyllaplysia taylori; assembly: GCA_032273245.1. Classification (NCBI taxonomy): domain Eukaryota; kingdom Metazoa; phylum Mollusca; class Gastropoda; order Aplysiida; family Aplysiidae; genus Phyllaplysia; species Phyllaplysia taylori. The sequence continues at coordinate 1,906 of JAUKPP010253188.1, forward strand.
AGGAAGAGGAGTAAAAATCTCATGTTAAGTTACAAGTATTGCAATCACAACAAGTTTCTATTTCCTGTCTTACAAGTGTTCAATGGCCGGCACTGTGGTGTAATGGTTAGGCTCTTCGCCTTGCATGCGGAAGACCCCGGTTCGATCCCCGATCGCGGACGATCTGGGATTTTTCTGATGGGATATTTTCCCTCTCAGCCCTGGTTGGCCCTGACAGGCATGGTTGAAGTAGCCCATCTCCTAAATGACCTTACAGTGTTGCAGGGGACGTAAAACTGGTAATTAAACCAAAGTGTTCAATGTGGCAGGCACCAGCAGCACGGGCAAAATCAATGTCATTTAGAGAACTTCTCCCACACATGTTTATATACGGTTGAACCTGCTCAAGCGACCGCCTGTACAAGACCCAAAAGCACAAGCGACCACTTTTTATCGACTCCCAAACTGCATTTCTTCTATACAATATCCCTCTTTCAGACGACCACCTGTCTAAAACGACAACTTTCTTCTCGATATTTAGTGGTCGCCTTAGACAGGTTGACTGTCGTATGGATCGATTTTCTCGCATTGACGTTGCCTGTGCTGCTGATGGTGGCCGCATTGAAATCTTGTAAGATAGGAATACAAAAATCTTGGTTTTGATCAAAATTTGTAAGATTTATACGATTTAGATCTAACTCGAGTTTGCTAACGCTTTTCCGCATTAAAGTTTTGTGTGGTAAAAATCATCGGGTCATTCCATTAAAATCAACCAGTATAAGTAATAATGTTACTAGTACAGTGAAACCTGTCTAAGACGACTATACAATATCGAGAAGAAAATGACCTTTTTAGACAGGTGGTTGTCTTAGAGAGGAATACTATATAGAAGAAATTTTATTTGGGAGTCGATGGAAAGTGGTCGTTTATGCAGGTAGTCGTCTTGAACAGGTGGTCGCCTAAACAGGTTCAATTGCATTGCGTGTTAAAATCGGGACATTCGTTTTAAATCTCTCTGTATAATTTTACAGAGTTACAATCAAACCTGTCTAAGACGACCACCCAATGTCGGGAAGAAAGTGGTCGTTTTAGAGTCTTAGAGAGGGATATTGTATAGAAGAAATGCAATTTGGGAATCGATAGAAAGTGGTCGTCTGTACAGGTTGTCGCTTGAGCAGGTTTAATTGTATATCTGAAGGACTTGCTTAACGAGCAGCTAGTTTGATTTAGCGCACCAAATTTGATTCTGCTAGTCTATGCTGCGGTGGTAAATGTCAATGCTAGGTTTTATTTTGGTTCCCAGATTTACGCCCCCTGCAACCAGGGCCATCCTGGGCTAAAAGGGGAAAATCCAAGCAGAAAAACACAGATCGTGGAATCCAACTCGGGTCTATTGGGTGAACGGCGAAGAGGTTAACAGTTACACTTCATTTGCTACTCTGAGAATAAATTAAGGTATTGTCCTTCAGTTAACCAAAATATTTTTGTCCTTACATGTCATTGGTATTTACGTGCATCACTTGAAAAGGTTTTGTACGGTGCTTAAGACGACCAACATGTTTTCCTCTTTTCCTTCCATTGATACATGTATTTGCGTGAATCAATCGAGAAGATTTCGTACTTCAGTCTGTTTGAAGCTAGTTGTTTATTGAGGCACCAGCTTCTTTGGCTGTTTTGTCTATACTTCAGTCGACCAAAATATCATTTATTGCCTCTATTAATTTCATTGATATTTACGTGAATCAATTGGAAAGGCTTTGTGCTTCGTGAACCATTTTTTGTTCTCTTTCAATTTCATTGATATTTATTCGAACGTGTTTTTTGAAAGCACAGTGTTTTAAGTGTTTTAGGATGTTTTTCGAATTTCACAAGATTCCTGACTTGAATGATTTTAATTTAATAGTAGCCCTACTGTGACGCAGGTTTTTTGTAACAAAAGCAGCTTTCACAACCCCACCAATATTTCGTTTAGCACCTCTTTTGGTGACATATGGGGGTGTATGTGGATGTATGTGGGTTGCGGACACATGTGTGTGTGTGGGCGCCACCGACCGAGAGTAAGAAAAATAGCTCATTGCTGAGAAGAATCAGTGTGAAACCGGCATTGTTCTGGAACGCACTTACCTCTGTATTGTTAAGAAGTCTTGCATTGCTCAGGTAGGCTAATTTTGTTGTTTCTTCGGGTTTTTTAAATGCCCAGTTAACTTATTTATTTATTTATTTATTTATTTATTTATTTTTTAAAATGAATATGCCTACAAAAGCAAAATAAATAACGTATTTGATTTGCTAAGGGGGAACTTATTAAGGATAATCAATAGTGCATCAAAACCATCTAAAATTTCTGATTTTATTTCGACAGATATACAAGGTGATGTTGTTTTATTGACCGCTGCGAAAGAGGGAAGATATAGAACTTCTTTCTTTGCACACCGTCCCTGACCGTCTATTTTATATGGGCTAATTTGATTGGTGAAGTTTGGGTACCCAGGGGAGAGTTCTATGAATGAATGGACTAGGAATACGGGCCCAGTTTTCTTTGAACTTCGAATCTAAAAAAACATTAGGCAGAGCGTCCACTGACCTGTTTTGTCAGTTGCAGGCCAGGCTCATCTATATAATTATGATAAATAATATATACATATGAGCCTGGCCTGCAATTGACGAAAGAGGTCAGTTGACGCTCTGCCTTAAGTGCCTAATCGAATTTTTAAAGCAAATTTCGGGCTAACAGATTCACAAGGACAGAAAAGGAATCCAGAAATGAATAATATTACTGGGTGATTTTTTAATATGTTTATTATTGATTGATTCTTAACTCTAATAACTCGAAATCGGTAAGAGATAGAAATATTTTGTTTGCTACTGATTCGTTTTCATTCATTTTTTTTTCTAGTATCAAAATCAACCAATTTCATTAGCATACTACCCGACAGCGCCAGTTTGCAGGTACAGACCGGACTTAAAGCGCGGTAAAAATATTAATAGCGCCAATCTTGCATTTACCAGGTGCGTCTTGTGGGTTCACAAAGTAGTTCCAACTGAGAACAGCATAATCCAAACCTCAATTAGAACTTAGAATAAAATGTGGTAATGTGAATTGCTAGGTCAAAAAGAGATAGTAATAAGTGGACCGAGAATTGCAATTAAAAAAATAAAATTGAACTTATTTGTTGAGAGGCAGGGTCGATATAATCCACCTCTTTAATGACTGTACAATGTTTGAAGAGACGTAAAAAAAAACCCATACAAAAACCACAGCAACAGCAAAGGAAAAAGTAGTAAATCTCTTGAATGGCTCATAGTACACTCGGCTCACGTCCACCTCGCTTAATATGTGTTTGAGACTGAATAGAACTCTCGACAAAAAGGAGATAATGCCAGTGTCATGATATCAGGATACATATCGCTCGTTGTTATGCAAAGAGGCGAATACTCTAGAACAATCTTTTACACTATTCTTCATTATGAAAAACAGTCAACGATATGGTTTGCAATCGAGGCTTTCCCTGACAAGCTAGCTTTTGGCTGGCTGGATTAAATTTAACGCCGCATGCAACACTATAAGGTCATTTAAGAGGCGGAAATGCTTCGAATTTTACGTTCATCTCCTATAGTTTGGGGGTCTGAGCCATCCAAATGCCGAAAAAAAGAATCTCAGTTAACCTCCCAGGATACGATCCAAGGACCGCTGCATTTGAAGATGGGCACTTTACTGTTGAGCTATAGATGCCCACACTTAGCTCTTTGGTAGAGGAAAAGTGGAGAGGGAAAGTAAGTTAAGAGAGAACATATTTATGACCTCAACTGCACTTCAATTTACATGTTTAGCCTGGTGTGGACTTTCGTGATAGCAAATGGCAACCGTCAGGGAAACTTAAGCCTGCTTGGGTGCTTAAGTGAAAACCAAAACAAGAAGCGGCTAAAATAGCTGAGGCTGGCGCCTGTATATTCTTACTACTAAGTTATTATAGAGAAAGTATGTTATGGAAACAGGGGACAAAATCATCAAAATACTGATATCTAAATTTGCGCTGATGTGTGCACGTATAATATGATTTAAAATGAAACGAAAACATTTTAAAACTGATTGATTATGTTCTTGCTAAATAACTTTAACCATGAATTGAAACAATGGCAGAAGTATGCATTTTTCTTCTTTTTTATATATTTTTTTTTTAGGAATTTGACTCATTTGTAGAAACTAGATATAGTGCTTCACCTATGTTTCACTCTCTTTTGAAATTTTAGCGCTCACTAATTTGAGTTATGATAAAAAATGGTGATAAATAAGATTTTTTGCTGCTAGTTTTACCTTTGCCGTAATTCATTTGTGAAAACCGACACATTGGTTTGGCCTCGAATGACTATTATTAATTTTTGTTGACTTAGCTTTAAACTTGTTTTGATGTAATTACAAAGTTAGAACGACCAGGGGTTCTTAACGAATTCAAAACAGCATGATCAAAATCAGAAAGTTTGAAACTAAAATCCACTGAACGATAAAAATATTTGCACATGTTTTTCTCATGCTATTTCTAAGTTACTTCGTGAATTTTCCATAAATTTAGATCCGCGTTTCTTTTTTTTGCAGTAGCTTTTAAATGGATTATTTTTCAAACAGATAATTGCATGCATTATTAAATGGAAATCTTTATACGAAATCAAGAAAACATGCGTCCTAGTTATGAGTATAAATATAATTTTTCGTAAGCTGCAGATGAAGGTCAAATTTATGGCGAGGGAAACGAATAAGACCCTCAACGCACGGGTGATTTTTAGATGCTTCACTAATTTTCTGAAGCAGACAAAATATCTTTTCTTTGGAAACTAAGCCACAAAACACAACGTGTACGCGTGATTTGATACGCTGATCACGAAAATCTGGTTATTTTTCTGATCAGATGCTTAATAACTAGCTTTGATATGTCACCCGCGAAGAAACCATCAATGAATCCCCGAAATCGAGCAATTAAAAATCACTCGTGCGTTTAGGATCTATTGCAACGAGCTTTTCTTCCCTTTACCACAAAGTTTATATAATTTATAATTCTCAATTAGACCAGTCCATTGATTTCCTACTAATTCTCTGTAATGATATTTTTCGTTAGAATTTAATCCGGCAAGAAATTATGTAACCACGATAGGACTAATTAGAACAAACCACTGTGCCAAGTTTAGGTGTTACCCATACAGGAGTTTTGGAGAAAATCGATGAAAACCGGCGCGCTTACAATACTGGCGTCCATTCTTGTGTACCTACGTCAAGTCGTAGAAATGCAAGATTCAATAGACAGACTGCACTCACACAAAAACTGCGTGCAACCGGGGCGTGATAAAACTCTGAAACATATGTCTTAGTTAATCTGGATTTGGAAGTACCTTGTACACCCTGCTGCAAGTAGACCAAGCATTTAAACCAGATATAAATGTAATATTTGTACACCTTGTTATAGGTACACCAACCGTAGATTTGTTTAAATGCGGCCACGGTCGCACGGATTCAGTCTTCTCGTTCTATTTTTGATAAACGGTAGCCTTGTTAGTATCTAATTCTACTTCTTGGCATTTACATTACCGTACGGTGTTGATAACGCCATAAAACGTCAAAAGCAACAAATGTCGGTTCAGCCCATTGTGGGCCAAAAGTCAAAGGCGCCAACTTAGATTAATGTAATCGATAAAATCTGTCTCCGTATGTGCCATCCAAGTGTGCGATCTGTACTCCTAGATTATCACCTGATCGACCATGTACTTGTATTGATACGCACATTTTACATAACCGTCTATTAAATTAAGCCTTTTTTAGTTTTGTTTTGGTTCAACGCCCATGCAACACTGTATGGTCATTTACGAAGCTGGACCTCAGAAGTTTACGTCCAACTCCAATAGGACGGGGGTCGGAGCCATAAAAAGCCGTTTTTTTACACCCTGGTGTAAGTCACTTAATGTGTAGAGTTTCTTGCATATAACCACAGAAAGCTAACTCCTCTACCGGTGTTTATGATTTACACTAGACATCATTTTGTTGATGCATATGACCACTGAACTCTACGCCCAGTCTTCGCCTCATTCTCTCACTTTTGTCCAGAGTCTCAAGTTTGGGTGCCATGTCAGTAACCGTATATGAAGATTACTGGATAATAATAGTGCACTAAAATGCTAGCGAGTGTGATAGTCTTCTGCTCTTTCATATTAGTATGATAATTTATTTGAATCTTGGCCCCGTTCTGAGCCAGGACATGCATAACCACTGTTTGCTCTGCTCAAACCCAACTCCGTGGCTGATGTCGTTTCCAAAATGTGTTTGTTTTCCCTTCCCGGGTTACCAATCAATAAGTCGCAAAGAGTTCAATACACCTTTCCTAGAGTGCAAGACTATTGTACTGGCGTCCGTGGTGTGATGGTTATGGTCTTTGCTTAACACTCAGGGGGCGGGAGATCGATCCCAACGTTGGATCGAATATATTTTTGACTTTCTGCTTGGATGTTGTTTCCCTTTCAATCCGGATTGGCCCTAAATAGGCAGGGTCGAGGTAGCCTGCGCCTAAAATGACTTTATGGTGTTACATGAGGCCTAACACCAAAATAAACCAGTAAGACAAAATAGCGTCATTGAGTTCGCATAAATGTTGGCTAAACTGAGATATTTAAAGAGAATGTAATAAGATGATCGAATTCAAAACTGAATAGAATGTAATGTTTGAACTGGATAAAAACAGGTTGTCATATTGTCTCACACCTTGTGTGAAAACGGAAAAAAGTCTTCCAAAATAGTTCACGTGCTTTAAATGGATTCAATTTGAGTAAACTCGGTTGGAAATAATAGAGGAGTATTTTCGTTCACCTATAATATAATGATTTTTTTAAAGCTCTAACGTCATTTTGATAATCTAAACGCGTAAGTTCACCTTAGCACATTTCTATAGAAGGGGACTAACTTCTTACTTATAATAGAACGTAAATATTAATAAGATCAGAAGAAGATTTGATCATATTTGTTTGTTAACGACTCATGATCTTAACAATAGAAAAAATCAAAGAACAGCTAAAAAAAAAAAGACCCACTAGTTCAAAACTCCGATCGACGTCTGTGTTGTAATAATAAGGTTCGTTGCTTTCCACACAGAGGAGGGGAATTTGAGACTGATATGGAGCAGTTTACTTGATTGAGCATTGTATCTTTATTTCCTGCTGGCCCAGCGTCCCTCTCAGCCCGGGTTGGCCGTGACAAGCCGATGCATAAGAACCTAAGGTGTTCCCAATGACGTTAGGCTAACACTAAGCCAAACCAACTTCAGGACTTAGGCGTTTAGAAAATTTTACAACAACGCTAATAATTGAGTTCGCCTACCTTCATCGACGTATCAGCTCTGGGGTGCAATGGTTAGGCTCTTCGGCTTCCACGCGAAAGGCCCTAGATCAATCCCGCGTGCGGATGGTCTGCTCTTTTTATTCTGGTTTGTTTTTCCCTTTCTGCCCTGGTTAGCCCTGACAGGCAGGGTCGAAGTGGCCCGTCTCTTAAATGGTCTTATAGTGTTGCAGGGGGGCGTAAAAGTGGTAACCAAGACAAAGCAATCCGAACCCAGGTTGGCTGTGACAGTGAGGGTTGAAGCAACCTGTCTCATAATTCAGCTTAGGATGTTTCAAATGTCGTTAGGCTAATACTAAACCAATCCAAACTTGCGGCTTAGGCGTTTTGACATTTTTACAACAACGCATTGTAATAACTTGTGCTCGCTTTCCTTCATCGATCGCTGTGGCGATGTTATTACCTTTGAAGTTTTAACAGCGGTAGCGGTGCTGTTTTCCTCTAACACCTGAATATCATACTCTTGTTTGACTTACTAAGAACTTCAGAGGTAGATCATTTTGAGAATAATATTGTAAAATCCATTTTATAGACAAAGTTTTGTGTCGCACATAAAAAAAAAGCAGTTTCGTCATGTTGCTGCGTTGAAAAAAAAAGTATGTAGTCTACAAGGACTAAAAACTAATTCCTGAAAGTTATCAAATCTAGGAGCGATAATTGAAAAAAGAAGTGTTTCTAAACGGAGCCGGTCTCATAAAGGGCATTTAGTGTTGCAAGAGATCTTAAGCCAAAACCAAACTAAACTAAACCCACTACTTACGCGTTTAGGCATTTTACATTACCACTATTTTATTTTATTATTAAAAAAAATGTCTTTCATCCATCGGTCGTTGTTGCAATGTCCTTACCTCTTTACTTTTCATCGGTGGCGAGGTTGCTTTCACAATACATATTTTTTTTTGTGCATGCATAATACCAACTATATTTAGTTATTGTATTGAGCAAGTCACGGTCATGCGGTTGTCGCGTCGGTAGTCTAGTGGTTAGGCTGCGGGACTCGTAATCGGAAAGTTGCTTGTTCGAATTCCAGCTAAGGCCTGAACTCCTTTTTAGACCAGGAAGAAACTCCGATGTCCTTGTTTTGGAAGGGAAACCCCACACCAGGCAATAGTTTCTCAGGGAATTAATCAAGACCTGCGCCGAGAACGTTTGACCTGTCTCCCGTCAGTGCAGATTATGCGTTTGATGTTTTATCTTCAATCAAGATTTCTCTTTTCATATCTATGAAGGTGAATGAGCACAATGGTTTGTTTACGTTTAGCATTCCTTTGCAACACTGTTAGCTCAGTAAAGAGACTGGCTACTTCGGCCCCGCCTGCCAGAGCTAACCCGGACTGAGAGGGATGAATCTCAGCAGAAAAAAAGAGATCTTCCGCGTGTGGGATCAACATCGGGTCTTCCACATGAAAGGCGAAAAGCCTAAACATGACACCGCAGACGCCGGTGAATGCGCCGTAATGGTGCTTCGAATATGGCCTAAGTCATTTTTTGAACATCTGAGATAATGGGAAAAACGGATTTTGGGCCCAACTTAATGTTACAAGAAAACCCCCATTATGGAAATATGAAGATTTAGCACAATGGCCTGGCACTTTTGAACAAAAGTAAGACCAAATTTAGCAATATGGCATGGGGAATTACTTAATTGCCAAAGTCGGAGTTAGGTCGTTAAGGAAGCACCATGACGGACCCAGGTACACACAATTTTCTACGTGACGTGTCCGGAGTGCCCTACACCAGGACAGATATTGCTTTTTCAAACGCAACGTCAGTGTTATGCTCGAAATTCGTGGGCATTTCACAGCTTGCGCGCCATTTTGTGAAGCGAGTGTGAGTTGTGAGTACGGCTTGTCCATGGAATGTAACATTTCCACACCCAGGTGTAAATGCCGCCTTCCATGGGACTGTTTTATGCTGCATGCCGCCGTGGCATTTTACCCCACACAAGGCTATGAAAACCGCTCACTATATTTTGTATAATCAAATTTCTGAATCGCTACGTGACAACAGTGCATTACAAACGTGGCAACAACTAGGCTACTAAGCGTGGCCTCCCGTTGACACTGCTTCTTCGCCGCGCTTCGATTGCATAGTGAGCACTGTCGACATGAATCACGTCACGACGACGCCGGGTAAGCATTTAGAGGCTTCGATGCTATCTTATACACCTTTTAGAATCTCTGGTATAATCCCTTTTCTATGGCGCAGAGAATTTTACGGTGAATATACGCTATTTTTGTGAGCGGTTTTGACACGCGGCGGCATGCGGCATAGAATAGTCCACGGAAAGCGGCCTTTAATCTTAAATTCACACCCAGCGGTATGCCCCAAAATCTACTCTTAGTGCATCCTACATTGCGTGTAGATAATATTGCTATATTCAAGCCTTGTGTAAATGCAGTTCATGTACATGCACGACATGTTTCGCATAAGTAATTGCAAGGGTTTTAAATATAACACGGTTGCACGCTATGTTATGAGCTAGCGTGCGTGCTGCCTGTCTATTGAATGTAGCATTTTCTACACCTTCTTTAGGACACGCGAGGTGTAAAGGTAGATGCATGCGTCCGCAGATCCAGGAAATCAGTAAGTCTTCACGTGCAATTATATTTTTGGGTTTACATTATGCAGTTATCAAGAAAGAAAGAATAATGTTGAAATTATTGAGTGGAGCATTTTAGAAGTCCGACAGACACTGAATTAATATTTGAAGAAAAATATTACCAGCATCTGGTAACAGCTCCTGCAATTAGGGTGTTACTTTGTTATTGTGAGTGACAAAAATAGTACACCTATTTTTAGCTTCAGATCGAAACATCAAGTTGTGATGTCTTAAGATTGCGCAACCCATCGGGAGGTAATAGGATCACGCATTGGCTTTAACTTCTGGTCCTGTCAATTGCTGTCTGGCTCTATGACAGAGTATCAGTGGCCGTTTAAAACGATTTTGTTTCATTTGTTTCTTTTTTTACTCTAGTTTTCTTTTTTCACTTTCTTCCTTTCTTTCTACTATTATTTTGTTTTTTTATGTCTTTCTTTCTTTCCTCTCTCCTCTCCTTCTTCCTGACTTTCTTTCTTTCTTTCTTATTTAGGTTCGTTCTTTTCTCCCTCTCTAATTCTTTTCTCTCTTCCTTTTTATTTTTGCTTATCTATCTATCTATCTATCTATCTATCTATCTATCTATCTATCTATCTATCTATCTATCTATCTATCTA
>JAUKPP010253199.1:0-12471 GCA_032273245.1 Phyllaplysia taylori
CCCCCCCCCCCCCCCCCCCCCCGCACCCCTCTCTTTCCCATTTAGATTCGGTACCTCCCTCTTTGCCTTTTTACGTGTTACTGCTGTCCTTTTCGACTTTCGGGTGGAGAACTGACTTGACAGTGTCAATAGTGCCGTAAAACGTTAACCACACCCCACCCTGTCCCTCCCCCAGCTGGACGAGCTTGGCCGTGTGTTGGTCAACCTGGTGTCTGTTGTACCTGCCAGTGTCCTCTGTTTCTCTCTCTATGCTACTAATTATTATCCTAATTAATCTATCTTGTGGTGATGAAGTAACCTTACAGTGCGACGAAATGTGCTTATTGTGTCGATGAAACCAACTAATTTTGCAAAGTTCAATTATACCGTAAAGCGCTAAACTAACGACACCATGTTGCTCCATCAGCTAGACGAACTTGGTCGTATGTTGGTCAGTTGTGCCCCCGGGGGGGGGGGGGGGTCGTGTCTTTCTATGTGTTATTTTCCTAATCTACTTTCTGGTGATGGAATAACCTTACAGTGCGATGAATTTAATGATCTTATAGTATCGATGGAGCTATAAAACCCTAAACAAACAAACTAAATAACAATATAGTATATTGTTAATTATGCCCTAAAACGTTAATCAAACCCCACCCTGTCCCTCCCTCAGCTGGACGAGCTTTGCCGTGTGTTGGTCAACCTGACGTCTGTTGTTCCTGGCAGCGTCGTCTGTTTCTCTCTCCTATACTACTTTCTGGTGATGAAATAACCTTATATTGCGAGGAAATAACCTTTTACCTTATATAATATATAATATAATGTCGATGGAGAAGTAAAACCCTAAACAGACAAACTTACCAACCTGACAGAGTCAATAGTGCCCTAAAACATCAACCAAACCCCACCCTGTCCCTCCCTCAGCTGGATGAGCTTGGCCGTGTGTTGGTCAACCTGACGTCTGTTGTGCCCGGCGGTATCGTCTGTTTCTTCCCCTCCTACGACTACGAGGCTCGGGTCTACGCCCACTGGGAGAAAACGTTTGTGCTCAACAAGATATCAACCAAGAAAAGGGTGAGTTACTCGGTTTTATTTGGTTTTATATTAGTTTAACCCCTTGCAACACTGTAAGGTCATTTAAGAGGCAGAACCTCTATAAATTTTTTCGTCCATCTCCGATAGGACCGGGGGACAGAGCCATGAAAACTTGGAAAAATTCCGGGGAATCTCTCCTGATTCGAACCCGGGACCTCAACTGTAGACGGGCGCACTACCGCTTGGCCACAGGCGCCCCCGAGTTATTTAGATCAAAAGTTAACTGGATAGGGTTTTTTTGTGTGTGTGCTCTTCGTTTTCGTCCATTGTTTGTAACACCGTAAATATGTCATTTGGAAGCGGGCTCTTTCGATCCTGGCTGCCGGAGCCAACTAGAGCTAAGAGATAAGAGGGGCACATTGTCCTAGCAGAGAGACGGAGATGTTCATCCAACGCGGGAATCAAACTCCCGTCCTCTGCGTGATAGGCAAACAGCATAATTATTACACCAGAGACGCTGGTGGTCCCACTGGTTGAGTGAGTATTGAACTTCCGGAATGGATGACCACTGCGGTGTGTCCTTGAGCAAGACATGTCAACCTTAGCTCACTGGAGCGCTGCCGAGCTGCAAGTGCAACCATCAACGATGTGTCAATGAATGTAGTGGTCACCTTATTTTGGTTTTTTTTTCTCTTTTTTTTAAACTACACCAGTAAAGTTATACTAAAATTCTTGAAAATTCCTGTGGCCTCAGCAGTCTAGGCTGCCGGACTCGTAATCAGAAGGTCGCGGGTTCGAAAATCGGAAGGTCGCGGGTTCGAATCCCAGCTCGGGCCCAACGTTGCGTCCTTGGGAAAGGCACTTTACACTAATTTTCCTCACTCTGGCCAGGTGTGAATAGACAGCGAATGATCTTGTCAGCATGTTAGTGTTCTACTCTCTCAATGAACTACATTGTATCAGTCACACAAAAGAACGCCCGTAAAATGGCAGCTTGCACTGTATGATTCTCATGAAGTTTAGAACGTTTCGGAATGACTTGGCCTGCTGGGATAATGATGGTTGTAAAGCGCACAGAGCTTGCTTTCGAGCGTGGAAATGCGCTATATGAGTACAATCTATTATTATTAATCTATTATAATATTTTTGCTTTGGTTGATTATGCTGTTTTCGTTCCTTTCTCTCTTTTTTTTATGGCTGGTAGGACAACGCAGTTTCCTTTTCACATTTCTCATACTTTGTAGTTCTTTTAGAAACACGAGTTATGAATTTAATTTTTTTTTTTTTAAAGAATTGTGAAGATGGAAAAGAAAACTCTAAAAAGAACCATATTATCGTGGTCGCAGTTTGCTATCCGCTTATAATTAATGTTACTAGATGTTACCTTTACGCAGATAAAAACAAAAAATAAATAAATTGCAAGGCATTACCGGTATAGTAGAAAGCTCACATCCGCTGATAGAGAAAGGAAGGAAATGGTGGCTTTCATTGGCCATATATATATGTGTTTTAAAATGCATGTAGCCTACCGGTAATATAGTGGATTATCAGAAAGCTATAATATTGGGCTCTTGTTTTTTGTTTTTGTTTTTTTACCGCGAATCCGATGAAAACTCCATTTCTGCATTTTGGACTAAACACAATAAATAGAGGACTGGCTGCAACAGTACTGCTAATACATTGTAATTATTATTGGTTCTGCTGTCTGGTGCGATGGCGCTGCCTTACGCGCAACATAGGAGGGGAGGTAACAACATATTTAAAGTAGAGTAGGACAGGAAAATTAGAATTACCTCCCCTTTTTGCTCCCATATTCTTCAGCGTCCAAACGAGTCAATACAAGTACATACATCCCAATTGATTGTGTGTGTGTGTGCCTGTGTGTTTGAGTGATTTCTAAGAGAAAGTGTGAGATACTTTTCAAATAGTAGATCTATTGCTTGCACTTGCACTGGTCCTCTTTTGTGTGACTTAGGTATAATGTAAGCCTACATGAAGTTCATTGAGAAAGTAGAATATTATTTTAGATAATGGAGAGAAAAGAACAAGAAAGGAAAGAAAAAAAAGGAAAAGAATGATTGAAAATTTTGTCTTATGGCTGGATGGAATTTTTCACTTTCCTCAGGTGTTCCGCGAGCCTCGCAGAAGCGGTCTGGCCGATCAAGTCCTAGCCGAGTACGCTGACTGCATTAGGGTGAGTGATCTACATCTTAATCTTGTGATCTATGCCCCAAAAGTAGATCTTTTCTTTTTATTGGAGAACTCTGCAACAAAATTCATCTTATCTTATTGTGCCTTAATGTTCTCTTTTACTCTATTTGCCAAGCTCAAGAAACAAACAAAAAATGAAACATTAGTATGCAACCTACAGCATTGAGATGTCAAATACCGGCGCTGTGGTGTTATAGACAAGTTCTTCACCTGTCATGCGGAAGACCCAGGTTCAATCCAACTCATGGACAATCTGCGTTTTATTCTGCTCGGATTTCTTTCACTCTCAGCCCAGGTTGACCTGACAGGCAGGGTTGAAGTAGCCCATCTCTTTTAAATGACCTTACAGTGTTGCAGGGGATGTAAAACTGGTAACCAAACCAAATCAAGGTATCAGATCTGTGACATTTGTTTGTTTAAAATAGAAAATTGTTCAACCTTTTCTTTCATGCTTCATCCCTTCGTATTCACTATAGTCTACAGTGTGTTCTTTATGCTGCTGAGAAAAATGCTAGAAAAATTCCACTATGTATGCTGAATTCTTCTTTGAACAAACTAATTTCTGATTTGTGTAGAGTATGTGAGATCAGGAGAGGTTGCTAGTCAGTTTGAAGTTATTTATTTATATTTTCCATTGAGGTTCATTCCAGCTGAATTATAGTGTAACAAAAAGTAACAGATTTGATGCAAATCACTTGCCCCTTATTATGAGCTAAAAGAAAACAGCTCTGATGAGGTTTTAAACAGTTCAAGTTAGAAATTTATCTGTTGAAAGGTGGCCTAAGTAACCCCAGATTACAGTACATATATTTAGATTTATATTGAGAAGTGGGGTTTGGTGAAAGTTTGCTTCAGATTAAAGTATAATATAAATTGGAAGCTATTGTGGTATGAGTAATACAATCTTTAATTTGAAAAGACTTTGCAACAGTAGTGCATTGAAAATGTAGGCACTGCAGCTTACTACATGTATCTGCATGTGATCTATTTCACTAGGCCCACATTGTAGTTTTTAGAGTTATGCCCAAGAGGTGATTGCAAGACAGCACTGAGAGCTTATATTCGTAGGCGGAGAAATAAAGGGAAAAAATGTCCTTCATACCTGTTTTAAGTTTAAATGCTATAGAAACTGGATTGCTGAATTTTTTATTATAGCGAATAGCGAACTGCATGCAATAATAATTTTGTGTTTTTGCCCCACACAAAAAATTATGTTTATTGTTTGTTGATCCCTATCAGCGCTGTAGCTCATGGCCGGGCACTGTGACTGGGGCTCTCCTCCTGTGTGTGGTCGGGGGAAAGATGAGCGAGGGAATCAACTTCTCAGACGAGTTGGGCAGGTCAGACATTACGTTATAAATTTTGGTCTCTATTGTGCATATATTTGTCTCTTACGCACTAACCCACTCACACACACACACACACACACATGATACACACACACACACATACTAAAACATGTAGCCTACTCATACGGAGATCACACATGTGAAACAAGAAATCACTCTAAGCAACTCAAAGACCCACCACCTTCTCACGCCCCTACCACACCATGTACTCAGCCCCTACAATGTTACAATATAATGCTAACAGCACCAGCTGTACAATGAGGCAGTCTAAGCCTGTGACTGAAATAGTGTCTGATGGCTTCGGTGCTTGGGTCTCTGTCTGTACAGTGATGTGCTTGTTACGCACTGGACTCTGCTCTCAGAAGTGTTTCAATCTGAGCTTCACTATCTTACTATACCGTGGTTGCAATTCTTGTGTATCTTGTTTTATCATAAATATTATTATTTTAACCATGCCAGCAAAGCAAAAAAGGAAAAAGAGATGTTCATTTGTCTTGTTAAAGCTGAGGTCTCGTTAAATCTGTTCTTATTGTATCCGGGTTTCACTGTACATGTACATGTATTTAAAAGAAATTTCATGGCTATGTAATGAGAACTTCAGTAGCAATTTTGTTTCTACAAACACACTTCACTGACAGTATGACACAATCGTTTCCTCATCATCATTCCAGGTGTGTGGTGATGGTCGGACTGCCTTATCCAAACATCCAGTCACCAGAGCTGAAGGAGAAAATGAGTTACCTGAACGCAAATTTTGTAAGTGTTGGTGTTTTCATGTAACGTTTGTGACATATTATATTGTGTTTATATCTTTTGCACCTTGTTTGACTGCAGGAAAAAAGAGCTGGAATAATTCATCATCTTTTCTTTTACGTTGATCTTACATGATGTGATTGTGATGTATTTACTATTTCAACATGTTTTTGTGTGAAGAATGTGCAAACCATGTGTTTCAAGCGGTGAACTTTTGATGTTTTGACTGCAAAAACTTTCAGTCAATGCAAGCCACCACTAAGCACACAATGTACTTGAGGTTTATTTCTCAGGAGAAGAACACAACACCAGAGGTGGTTTGGCTTGGTTTTTGCTTAACACCCCTTCTGACACTGTTAGGCCATATTTTAGGCAGAATACTTCTAGCCTTCAAGTTCTTGTCAAGATCTACCTGGGCTGGGAGATTTTTGTCCAATGTGGGGATTGAACTGTCGTCCTCTGTGTGATGATAGGCAAAGAGCCTAACCATTACATCACAGACGCTCAGTGTTAGTTAAAGAGTAAGATTAAAGATTGTGCAGACGAATAAATGAGGACGTTAAAAAGGAGGTCAACATTATTACTGTGAATGCACCTCTTTATAATAATAATAATAGCAATTATGGTTTTATCTTCTGCAGCCTCGTGATAAAGATGGCCGACAGGCAGGGCAGATTCACTACGAGAACTTGTGCATGAAGGCTGTCAACCAATCCATTGGTAGGTACAGTCCGCAATATGAGCTGTTTTTCTCAGGGAAGTGAACAACAGATGAAGTCATTCTGTCAGTATGTTAGTGTTTTAGTGCCAGCAAATTGGCTGTTTGCTCTGAATGTTTCCTTGGGTGTTGAGATTGTTTCAGAATGCCATCAGGGCTGCTGGGGTAATAGTATAGATGATTAAGTGTCTTCTGGGACTGTGTTTACACAGGACTGGACGTTATATAAATGATCCACATTATTATACATGTACCATCATTCATTAGTAGGTAAATGTAACCATTTTACAAATGTAGAATAGAAAGGGCTGGGGTCGAGAAAACATTCAACCTAATAAAAGGTTATCTCAGGTGAGTTCAGTGCAAGCACAATTGGCTTCTTGCCTTTTTGCAAATTTGGTGCAGAAGTTTCGGAGAAAATCGAGCAAAACCTACACCCCGAATTTTTTACTACACTACAATTACTACAATAAAAACTTCAGTAGAAATTGCATTAAGACAGACCATGGACATGACATCCCCAAGAAATTTGACATCTTAGTGTGCATAAGAATCTTAACAATTTTATGACTTGTTTCTTCAGGCCGAGCTATCCGTCACCGTGACGACTACGCTGCCATCACCTTGCTTGACCACCGCTATCTCAAGGCCAGCGTCAACTCAAAACTCCCGACCTGGATCAGCCAACACCTCCAAAAGGCTGAGAAATTCTCCACAGTGATGCAAGCAGTACCAAAGGTAATGATTATTCTGGTTTGGTTTCTAGTTTTACATCCCTCTCAACACTGTAAGATCATTTAGGAGTGGGCTTCTTCAACCCTGTGTCAAGGTCAACCCAGGCTGAAAGGGACAAATCCCAGCAGACAAAAATGCAAATCATCCTCAAGTGAGATCAAACTCAGGTCTTTCATTATGCCACAGATGTCCAATCTCTTTTCCTGTGATTTCACCACTCTGAGGCCACTTCTTGTAGCCTACAAGTTGTACTGCATTGCTGGCCACTTTCATTAAAACTTGAGATATCGATCAACTTTATGGACTCTTTTTCACCTTTAACTTTTAACTCAAGAGAAACACATGACAGTTTTGAACCGGCGCTGTGGTGTAATTGTTAGACTCTTCACCTATCATGCAGAAGACTGGAGTGGACGATCAGCATTTTTTTTCTGCTGTGATTCTTTCCCTTCTAGCCTAGGCTGGCACTGACACTCAGGGTCGAAGTATCTTGTCTCTTAAATAACCTTACAGTGGTGCAGGGGACGTAAGACTGGCAACCAAACCAAAACAGTTTGACCCCTTACCAAACTGGCTGCTAGTGTTATGATATTGTGAACTCCCATCGTTACTCATTTTTAAACAGACGAGAATGAAAGTGGCTCTTCAACAGAGATACTGCAATCTTGGATCCCAAAGGATTAAAAAAAGTTTGTAACGCACATGGAAATACAAACAGTTGTGAAAATTACAATACTCAACCGACTTCAAATATTTTTGACATGGTTCATGGCAGTTTAATGGGAAAACGGAAGACTTTCATCTCACACACATTGAAGGTCTTCCGCTTTCCCATTAAACTACCATGAACCATGTAAAAAATATTTGAAGTTTGGTTGAGTATTTTTTTTTCACAACTGTTTGTATGCGATTTTAGAAACAAAATCACCTGCGGAAAAAGCTTACCTGTACTGATTGTGAGCCCATCATAGCTCCTTTACTTTGTGAAAAGATCCAAAATAAAAATTGTATCCGAGTAGGTCAATACGTTGAAATTCTTTAGCCTGTATTTCGATTTGTGTAAAATTGTGCATTTCTCAACACATTATTACATTCATGCAAATGTAGTAATTGCAATTATCAAAGTCGCAGAAATATACCTCTATGGCATGCATCCCTTAAGTAATATAAAAAATAAAATATTATTCTTCTTTCCTCAGTTTTTCAACAGCCACAAAGGAAAAATGTGACAGTGCTTTGTGTTCCCTTGGCCTCCTTGAGTCACCCTACATGAGAACGTAATGTGTTGCAGACCGAGAGAAATGTTGCTTTGTGATAACAAACAAATTGTGAAGCATTTATTTGTTCAAGTTAGAAGGAATCTCATGCCAGTATTTCCAGGCTGTTGTTTGTTGTTTTTTCAGCATTTCCAGTTAATATGCTTGTATTTCCTAGTATTCAAATTCAAATGCTGTTTTATTTTGTAAGATACCGTCTTGCTTGCACAGAGCAAAGTCTTCTGGATGTTGAAATCCTTTCCTTATGTGCAAATAGCCTACTAGTACTAGTTTTAAATAGGACAGTGGTTAATCATTGAGTTCAGAATTCCTAAGGCTTTGTAGAGGAACATCCATTATTACCTTGATTTCTTTGTTTTTCATCTACTTGTGGAAGGATCTAGTCACTGAAAGATGTTTGTTGCTTTTTATTTCGTCATATTCCTCACCATCATTAGTTTTAGGTTGAAATTTACTGGGAGGGAGTAAATTAGAATGAGCCTTGCTGTTATCGATTTCTTTCACTTTCACTATGTACAAATTGGTTAACTTTATGTGTTGCAAATACAACGAATAAATAAAAGAAGCTTTTTAATTTCATGCATTTTTTGCTATATGCGTGCTAGACGAAATATAAAGGGCAATGAAACTCGTTCTGATCTGAATTTGCTAGTCTTCATGATTTCTATGCATGTCAATTGTTTTTGTTTTTTTAAATAAAAATGTTCATAATAACTTCAAGTTGTGGCTCAAATATTGTAATGTGGATTCTACTCCCTTTGTGTTTAATTTTGGTTAATTTGATTGTTTTCTCAAGTCCTCTTCTTCTTTACATTTACAAAACAGATACAATGTACAATGTAAATTGAAATTGGAATTTGTTTTTGACGACCCATCCTGTCAACTCATTCATTGTCATCTTTATCATGTATGTTTTTTCAAACTAATTACAAATAAATAAACAGGTTGGTACTTGTTGCTTTCATGAATCAACATTTCAACATATTTTCCCTGCCGATTTAATATATAATAGTTATTGAACCCTGATGTAATACAAAGCAGATTACGATGAACATCAGTTTTGAGATGTCTTAATCCTACATCGTACTTTTCTGCACAGAAAATTTCAAAACTCTGCGCATAATTTCATCCCCAAAATGACCAAATTCTGCAAAAATTCTGTGAGCATGTATAATATTTTTTTTCCTACTGCTTTGATGAAAATGTGTATTTAAAAAAATAGTGGAGTGAGTGAAGATGAAAATTACTCATGTGTTGAAGTTATGTAATATAGAGTGGCGCATTTTAGTCAGAATAAAAAGTGCAGACTGAATGGAAGCTCAATCCAACACCGTCAGCTCAGTCCGGCGTAAAAAATTTTCGTAATTCTAATTCTAAGGTTGAAAACATAATACGATGTACATGTAAAATTCTAATATTCCGTGGCCATGCCCCAGATCAAATTCCACAGTGTGATGTATAAACTGCGCCCGCAGAAAAGTACGATGACAGCTTAATGATATTGCACAGATGAAAGTTTTGCTTTTGTTCACTTCTTATATTATTTTTACGCTCTGTAACACTAAGTGTAAGGTCATTTTAGAAGGGGCCTATTGGAACCATGCCTCTCAGGACCAACCTTGGTTAAGAGTGATCACAGAGACTGTATTCTTATAGACGATTCACTCGCCAAAATCAGTGTCCCCAGAAACTTAGAGCGACACCTAGTGCTTATTGTGGGGATAGGAAATTCGCTTTCCTCTATTTTTTTTTACTTTGACGCTAATTTTGCAACATTCCAGAAGAGGGACGGAGATGCCCTTCCAATGCAGGGATCGAATTCCTGTCATTTGCATGAAAATGATAGACAAAGAACCTAACCATTACACCACAGATGCCAGACTGGCGTTGTGGTCTAATTGTTAGGCTCTTTGCCTATCATGCTTTGTTTTTTCCCTCTCAGCCATTTCTTAAACGACCTCAGTGTTGTAGGGGACGTAAAACTGGTAACCAAACGAAACCAAACAGATGCCGGTCTCAAAGCCTTCGTTTAATTTCTTTGATTGCGGCATCTTAAACTTTTGTTGGTCCTGGTTTTATGATGATGCTCCTCGTAACCATATGAGGTCATTTTAAGGTTGGACCTCTTCAACCCTGACGGTGAGAGCCAACAAAGGCCAAGAGGAGCACAAAATCCCAACAGAGATGTTAATCCAATGTTCAGGACAGAACTCCCGTCCTTTGTGTAGTAACAATAAAAGATCTAGATAAGTTATAAGCAAAGTGACAAACCATGGCGCTACAGATGCTGGTTTGAAAGTCTTGCTTGAACTTCTTTGAATACCGTACCATGCACACTTTATGTACAGTAAGGAGATATTTTACACACAGGATACCGTAAACCCTGACCTAAGTGACTGCTACTGGTGTCTGTTGTGTAATGGTTAGGCTCTTCGCCTATCCCACACAAGATCCACGTTCATCAATCCCACGTGCGGACAATCTGCGTTAATCTGCTGGGATTCATCCGTTTCTTCAGCCTGGGTTGGCCCAACAGACAAGGTCGAAGTAGCCCATCCCGTAAATGACATTACAGTGTCACAAGCAGAGTCAACAGTTTATTATACAAAGAGTTTCAGCACAAAACAAGTTATCATTAGCCAAGAGTCAATTGGCTTAACCGGCGCTGTGGTGTAATGGTCAGGCTCTTCGCCTAATATGCGGGAAGACCCTAGATCGGTTGCAGACGATCTGGGTTTTTTCTGCTGGGATTTTTTCCTCCCAGTCCGGGTTGGCCCTGACAGGCAGGGTCGAAGTAGCCCGTCTCTTAAATGACCTTACAGTGTTGCAGGGGACGTAAAACTGGTAACCAATTGGCTCAGGAAAAAAAAAAAGCGCTTTTAAATCATAGAATCAACATAGAATTTCCCTTCATAAACATTGATCAATGAAAGAGGTAAAATACCAACGTTCTCAGATTCTTCTATTCAGTTCATAGCTTATATTGTGATGAAGCTTTTTATAATACAGTGAAACTCCCCAATAACGACCTCTCTGAATAGCGACATTCTCTGGATAAGGACATCAGCCTCTGGTCCCAATTTTTTTTACTATATAACATTAGTAATAAAAGCGTCTAAATAGCGACATATATTCTAGTAAAACCTCTGCATAATGACAACGAGGTTGCAACTGTTGACGTTTACTCCTTTGTGTTGGTAATTCAACTGCGCTCATGTCGGTCCCAACGCGGATAAACTACAGAGGGAAATGGCATTATACCAAGACATTTACAATCATAATCATAACAATCATGAAATAAGCACCCGGAAAACACATTTTAATGTATCAGTGACTCACGGGAGACAACCAGCACAACACATGGTTTCATTGACGGATTTACCACACCCCAATGTCCGCGTCATCTTGGAATCTTCTTGTATTCTTAGTAACGACATTTCTAAATAACGACATAATTTTACGGTCCCGAGCAATGTCGTTATTGGGAAGTTCCACTGTATATATATCAATACATGTAGAATGAAAATCGTAAATTAGTGAGTAAAAATTTATTAATGAAGCTCAAAACAATATTTCAAAGTCAAAAGTGGTTGATAGGGGAAAATAATTTGTCACATTCCAAATGATACAACATAAATGGCAGTTTCAGCACAACCCTCCATATGCACATAAATGAGAATCGAACCTTATGTGGTCGATAACCAAGACACGCCAGCCATCCTCAACAAACCATGGATATGATTTCTCTTGATACTTTATGGGTCATGATAAAACAACACAAGAATGAGAGGGAAATGGAGGGCTGGGGTTGCAGAATGATAAAAACACTATGAAATGAAAATCAATGTAGCCAGTTGACACACTGAACACTGTTTCATTATATGATATGAATGAGAGGCATACTTGACTGTCGGTAAAAAAGGCATTATCATTTTTGTTTCCAAAAGACTTGAAGATTTCATAAAAAGGATAAATGTCAAGTAAACCTGAAAAAAACAAGTGAATAAATTATGAGATTTTTTTTCAACTTTTCTCTATTAATATTCACACAAAACTTGTGAAGGCAGTTAACAATTCACAAGCATTTGGTCAACAGATTGGCAAACAAACAATCCACTGTGGCTTCATTGCCCTTTTACACACTGTGCCCAGAAAAGAAAAATGAAAACAAACCTGGGCGTTTTAGGAGACAACAGGAAAATCATGCCACTTCCAAAACCAGACTCTATTAAACAACCACACACACACAGAGCAATTCAAAACATCATTCAGGGTTAATACACACATGAAAAGATCAAATTCAAGACTTTTCCAAGACTTTTTCAAGACTGCAGAACAAAAATTCAAGACCCTAACACGAAGCAATTCTCGGCATTTAACGCCTCATTAATTAAGATAATTATTGAACAATCTA
>JAUKPP010253210.1:0-12471 GCA_032273245.1 Phyllaplysia taylori
CTGCTGGGGTAATAATGATTGTAAAGCGCATAGAGCTTGCTTTCGAGCGGGGATATGCGCTATATAAATGCAATCTAATTACCTAAGAGTATGAGACTAGAAAAAGCTTAACTGGAGCCTCTATAGGAAAATACTTACGTCTAGCACCCCTTTCCCCCAAATAAAAAAAAAAGAAAAGAAAATCCCCTAAAAGTAAATAAATAAACAACGATTGAAAAACATAACCCACTGACCACCCTTGTCGGGTAAGTTATTTGTGACAGAAAAAAAGCATCGCCTTGTCCAAAGCAGTAGCTATATCACACAAAATATGAGAAAGGTCAGTTGTCAAGTAAAGTCCGTGGGTAAGAGAGAGAGAGAGAGAGAGAGAGACAGACAGACAGACAGAGAGAGAGAGAGAGAGAGATGAAGAGAGAGAGAGAGAGATAGAGAGGAGGCGAGAGAAATAGAAAATAAAATCGGAAAAGAGAGGATACAGTATAATTTCTGAAGTAATTACAAGCTGCCATCGTGCATAGTAATTTGTAATTCGTGCGCCGCTTGTTTACAGAGAAAACGTCAACTTTGTGTCTATTATCTTAATAAGGCAATGGTGTGGTATCAGGGTGATGAGAGAGGATTCAACATAAAGAAATGATTCTGTCCTCCCTAGACTTCATCAAATTATAACAGTGTACTGGTGTCTATTTTGGTTTTGATTACCAGTTTTACGTCCACTGCAACATTGTAAGGTCATTAAAGGGACGGGCTACTTTGACCCTGCATGTCAGGGCCAAGCTCTCTCTCTCTCTCTCTCTCTCTCTCTCTCTCTCTCTCTCTCTCTCTCACTTTCCCCCTCTCTCTTAACCCCACTCCTGATCTCAGAGTAGGTAAGACGGGTAAGATTAGTCTTCTCGAATAAGGATGAAGAATCTCGTAGGCCCCCAGTGTACGTTGCGCACATTAAAGATCCCTTGGTGGTTGAATATCGAAAAGGGTAGGCCTATAAGGCCGTTGCTCGGGAAATTTTCAATATTGATTCGTATCCAAATACGTAACAATAGTTCTTGGCGCCAAAATGACCTTGCGGAGTCGACGAAGCCGTAAAACCACAACCAGCTAAGCCAAACCATCTAGAGGTTGTTGGCCAGTCGTATTAAATTTTGTAAAACCAACAGTTCATTAAGTGATTTAGAAGTCTCAACTAGGGTTATGAAGAAGATTGAGCTGGAATAAATTGTTCCTAAGGCGATGTGTATATATATAAGGGCTCATTGAAAAAAAAACCCCACACACACAAAAAAGAAAAAAACAGAAAAAAAACCCCGAAAAAACAACAACCGCCTGAGTATATTGTATCAAATAAAGAGGGACTTAGACATTAATTTTGGACTCTTTCATATAGCACTGGTAAAGGAAAAAGAAGAAAAAAAGGAAAAAGAACATAAGAAAACAAAAAAAGAAAAGAAAAACTCACCTCATCAGCTTGCTGGGAGGCTGAATTTTTAACACCGTGGTTATGTCTGTCGGTGGACACAGAGAATACACCCATTCTGGAGTCGTTTTTTCTGTAACTCTCAATTCGCTGTCATATTGTCCTCTCTTCTGCACGCCTGTTGTCTGTCTCTTTTTTCTAACCCTAACCACCTCTCTCTCTCTGTCTCTCTCTCTCTCTCTCTCTGTATGTATATCTTTCAGCCTCTCGGGTTCCGTTTTTTTCTCTAACTCTCTCAATTCGCTGCCATATTGTCCTCTCTTCTGCACGCTTGTTGTCTGTCTGTTTTTCCTAACCCTATCCCCTTCTCTCTCTCTCTCTCTCTCTCTCTCTCTCTGTATGTATATCTTTCAGCCTCTCGGGTTCCGTTTTTTCTCTAACTCTCTCAATTCGCTGCCATATTGTCCTCTCTTTTGCACGTTTGTTGTCTGTCTGTTTTTCCTTTGCGTAATTTTCACAACGCAATGAGCAAAGTGTATTACGAAAAAAATAAATAGAATAAAGATGAAAAAGAAATAATGTGCTCTGCATAAACTTTAGCAAATCCTATTAAATGACAGCAAATTCCATCCCCACAGTCAATAAAGTGAAGGGCCAAAAAATAATTTAAAACACCTTTTAAGAACATAGAAATGGTAAAAAAAAAAAAAAAAGGACATATATCGTTAATGTTTGCACTTGTAAAAAGCAAATTGAGAGCGTGCAAGAGTTTAAAATGGGAAAAGTGGAACGGTAGATTCAAAATAGAAAAACAACCCAGATTGAAAGATCACATTTTTAAAAAATGTACAAACTTACACGAAGAAAAAAGAAAAGGAAAACATAACAATCAACTGAATACATGCATAGGGCCTAATATTCATATTGTCAATTCGCGATAAAAGTTATCTTTACAAGGAAAACCGAAACCCGACAATTTCTAATGTATCGTTTCATCTTGTAATTGTCCCCGTCTAACTAAAATCTACATTTCATAGGGTTGATTCTTTTGCTCACTAGCAATTTTGTGATAGAGCTAGATTTTCGTAAATGGCAATTCTCTTTCGCCAATAAATAAATTTTGTTTTTCTAAAATGCAAATCATGCGACTTTTAACGGTAAAAGATATTACAATTTCTAGATTTTTTTTCATTTTTAAATTGTCATCTTTTCTTGACGATTCAGTTTTTTTGTGGGTTTTTTTGGACGATTCAGTTAATATCTCAATCAAATATAGTCTCATCGTGACTATAATAAACGTCCTGCAAACCCTTTGGGATGGATTCAAACAACATCTTGGCAGGGAGGGTGAGGGGGAGGGGTGGGGTGGGACTCATAATTGTCAGTAACAGGTACAGAAAGTAAACGATTCTGGCAAAACGAAACTTTCAAAGTTCTTTTTTTTCCCCTTTGAATTCGCAATTACCCATAGAACCCCACTCCCCCATAGCAATAAAATTTATAAAATTATTTTTGTTCAGCTTGATGTTCTTTAAAAGAAAATAAATTAAAGACAACCAAAGTATCACCTTACAGTATAAGACAGAAGGTCAGAACCGTAAACAATTTGACGTAACCCATGTCATAAAACACACACTAGTTCCTGAACATTCAGACAAATGGTTTTAACTCACTTTTTTGTTGGGTAATATCGGTTAAGTAATTGATATCTGATATACACCATTTGCTTTTCCTTGCCGTCCACTTGCGCAATGCGTGCCAGCTGTACTACGAATGTCTGGTGCTCTCTAGTTTCATTGCAACCTGTCTTGTAATGAATACACTTTTTAACAAATAAATGTTGAGCAGATCCAAGTGGGTCTTCAGTACGAAAGTTACGCAATAGGCCCTGTTTGTTTTATCCAACGCACTGATAAGAGGATTTGTGCCCTCCGCCTCTTGAAGAAACTGCCATTTTATTTGAAAAGGGGCTTACATTACATCCTGACGGCAGGTGACCCCCCAGAAAAAAGACTAAAAAGAGTAAGAAATAAATAAAAAGAAACCCGACCAGAATACCCTTGAGATTACGAAATGGGTACGCCAGTATGTCGTATCAGAGGGGTCGACGGTGACCATGAGCGCATTCTATTTTGTAGGGGTTTTCTAGAAACGACACTTTCTAAAAATGTTTTCGACTTTGAGCCCGCTCCGCTATCATTTTCTGCTTATTCATGGTTTAATTATATTTCTTGTTGTTTTTGGCTTGGAATACTGTATTCCAGTATACTTGAAATATGAATATTACATCTTCAGAGATAAGTACGATAATAAACTAAGGGGAAATAGAACGAATTTTGAAGTTCACGAAAATGAGTTGCACAAAGGTCAGTAATCGTTCAGCTGCTTACGATTAATTTACGATCGCCTTTTTCCCCCCAGTGATGGTTAAAATGGCGACAGTAAGAAGTTACTTATTTAGAGAGGCGCCAGCTTCTTTTGCTATTTTAGCCAAAGTTTGAATGGTGACAGTACACGAAACTATCACTCTTTCATTCTAATTTGTTGGTGCATGTAACAACAGAAAAACGTATGAATTCTCATGTCCTATGTTTATCAGCCTCCTTTTTCCTCCATTTTCGGCATTCCCTGCTAGATCAACTCTCGGCCTTTCCACTTGGCTACAATTTGACCGATTTAAAAAAATATAAATCCTTTTACTAATGTGCCCGTTTTTCTTCCATGCATCAAATCGAAATATAGGGTGCCCTGCAATCCGAATTCAAGGATGGTACTAGTATTCGAATTTCTGTTCCCCACATGTCCCACTTTAACCAATAAACTCAATTTGTTGTGAGGTCAGATCAAACATTATGACGACCCTCACAGAAGCTTGGTCAAAGACAGAAGAAAGGAGATATAGCACGTTTTTTTATGCTAAAGGAAAGGCTCTGATTAATGCCTTTTCAAAGGGTCAGAGAGTTGGAAATTAGACGGGACCATAATAATATCTGGACTCTGATTTGACCGGGGCAAAACGACTGCATTTGTACTTTTGGATCAACCGTTTTATCAATTTGCCTTGTAAGGCCAGGCAGTGGGCTGTTGCTTTCCAGCCCTTTCAGGTGCTCGGGTCGTTTTCGAGGAACAGCTTTTCGCAATTTGCCTTTTGTTTGACAATTCTATAATATAGCATTGATCATCTGTCTGGCCAATAAAACGTCCACAAGCAAAAACAACTTTTCTGTCTCAGATTGCAGAATGTCTGACCGCGTGTCCTGACAAATAACCCCTTTAAGGCGCTGGATGTTAGGTTTCGGTTTTGGCGTCTGGAGTCGCTTTGATCATGCCAAATCTCCATACCCGTGTGCCCGCTTTTAAACAATCTACACCGGTGAAGTTTTTCACCCATAACCTTATGTCATGCAATGGAACAAGTGCAGCATGGGTTTCTGAAAGAGTCTTTACTTTTGCATACAAAATTCGCACATCTCCCCATGCTTCTGTCCATGACCAAATTTCTATGGGGGTCACCATGTTTGGCGTGACGTCACAATAAATTGGTGGAAATGGGACTTGTTTCAAACAATGGACTCAGGCTGAAACAGCTAAAGAAGCTGGTGCGTCTGTAAATAAATAACGCTAAATTGGACATTTGAATATATTTCATTTAATTTTTACAGATGGGTAAATACACATGAAAGTTTAAAGTTATGGCCATTTTCTGGTTACTTCTCGGACAACCCTCGTATAAGGTTATCAACAAAGAACCAATTAATTGGAACTCAAAGCCTTATTCGACCATGATCATTTTTGGTATAAGTGCTTATCAAACAGAAAGCTATACTCAGAGTTTCGCTAAGACTTAAGGCATTCCAGTATGCATATATACATGTAATACAATTACACGTCACAGTTAATTTTAGTTTGAGTCTGAGTATTTTTATCATTGCGGTCGACTGCTTTGAATGGAATAGAACTAAAATTGAGTTCTTGATCTTCGAGGTAAATCAAATGTGTTGCCAAGAATCGAGAGAACTAATTCATGTAATCACATTATCTATCTACGTGAACACACGTCATAGCAGTGGCCATCGCTGTTGATATCCAGTGGAAACATTTGTAAATACTTCTATATAGGAATGCAAACAGTAGTAAAACTTACCACCGTTTGTATTTCTGCACGCCTTACAAACTCTGTCGAATTCTTTGGGATCCTAGATTGCACCATCTCTGATGGAGAGAGTACGACATGACCGTATCGGATATTTTTTGTAAGTCCGAGAGGTGTTGGATCAACTTTTGATTACTCTCGATGAAACGGAGCTAAATTAAAGATTTAGATCGGAACAAGTGAAATTCTTTGTCCACAATCATAGACCTACAGAGAACCAATACAAGGAGCACTTAATCTTAGAGTAATAATTATGCATGCATGCGTATAAGAAAATACGAGATTTATATCTGATCTAATGATACTTTAAATCTACCACTTCGCTGTATTATACCCAGTTGTTTAAGCGATAGCGATGTTACATCCGACCATGCACGTTTTTCGTCTCGTTTTGGGTTGCCTATCAACCTTCACACCTATCATATTATATCCTCCTTGTTTATTCGATTGAAAAATCCCCTACCAGTAACCTACCCACCAGCTAGCTTCATGTAATATGATAAGCAGCTTTTCTTTAATTGTTTTTTTACAAATAATTTTTCAAAAGATATTCTTTCTTTCTTTATTTCTATGCTCAGTATGATATTTTTGAAACGGAGAGATGCAATAAACTTGCCTCCCCATCGAGAAGACATTGGATATTCCGGATTTTTCACGTGTCCGGGACAGCTTGATTGCGCTGCTCAATCCACTATGACGCACATACGACGGCTGGAGTTGTGGCTCTAGGGTGGACAAGGTTTCTTCTTATAAAGTCTTTTGACAATTCCTTTTTTTTTCTAAACGCCATAATTATTCTTCCCGCACTGCATCTTTCTGTATGCATTCAAATTTAAGGCTTAAGACAGAAAAGAATGTTTAAAATTCGCAAATTCTTTTTTGGCAGCAGCATGGCGGTGTGAGAACATTGTTAAACCTTGTCATGTCGCTGACAGTGTGCGGTGAGTGGGTGGGAAGGATGAGATAGAGATTACTTTATATTCGTGGCACACTTGAACTTCTGTACGTATACAAGCGTCAAAGATTTTTATACCTTCAATGGTTAAATCGGCCCTACACCCACAGTAAACAAAGGCACGTGTCTCTCAGCTTTAAGGACTTTGATCCTCTTCTCATGGGAGATACGAATTGAAGTAAGGGCTTTCATAAAAATATTTTCTGTGTTAATTATGCGGGATAAAAATAGAACTAAGACAGCTGAGCAAAATAAGACAGACAGTTTGAAAACCCGCAATGTAGTTTCTAAGTTTTTTGTGTCTTAATCGACAACACATTCCATTGCTCATAAGGACCAGCCGGACCAATATGATTGATTTGTTTTTGTTACCAGTTTTACGTCTCTTGGAACACTGAACATTGTAAGATCTTATTTTCAGAGACTGGCAACTTCGACCTCGCGTGTCAGGGCCACACCCTCCCCCTCTTCCGCGTGATAGGCGAAGATGTAACCATTACACTACAGACGCCGGTGATCAATCTGATTAACTAATACAAGCAAAGTGGTAAGCACGAGTGGCACCGAAATCCAAGTCCCAGTCGCGTATCCCTATTTTCACGATTCTCTAAGTTTGGATGTCTTTTTTTTGGTGACCTCCAGAGTACGTAAATGCAGCCCATTTAGAGAGGGGCAGCGCTGTATATACCCAGTTGCTTGGGGATAGTGATGTTTTATCCGACCATTCACGTATCTTTCTCGTTATGGTTGCTTGCTACATAGTTGATGCTCTCATACAACACCATGATAATGT
The DNA here is from genome assembly GCA_032273245.1 of Phyllaplysia taylori. NCBI lineage: Eukaryota > Metazoa > Mollusca > Gastropoda > Aplysiida > Aplysiidae > Phyllaplysia > Phyllaplysia taylori. The sequence continues at coordinate 7,316 of JAUKPP010253210.1, forward strand.
CTTACCAAATGTCAGCTCCAGAGAGCTATGATGTTTTATCTCCTAGAAGAACTTGGGCCAAGAGCGGATTCCATGGTCGATCACATTCATACAAAGTTAAATACATTTCTAAAAAGAATAATGTCACCACTTTTCAGTAGGACTCCGCTAAAATCTAAAGCAAGTGTTCGGTCTTCATCGTCCAATGCTGTTTCCAGATTATGATGTGTCTGCAGCTAGAATACCGAATTTTGGTCGAAAACTAGGTCTGATTAGTTTGACGTTATTTATTTATAGAGGCAGTGGCTTATTTAGGTTGTTTAAGCCCAATAAGTTTGAACGAAGGGACCTAAACACACACCAAATGTGGCATTGATGTACGTACTGTGTGGCTCTAGGCGATCCTTATAATTTATTATAATTTCAACGTGTGATTTTGATAATTTGCGCAGTTCTTACCTTACAGTTTACAGTAACAGAAATCGAATATGAAGAGCATTACTCTTTTCAAGTCTTTATTTGATGATGAAATCCGAGAAACAACTACGATTTGAGTTTTCGGAAAAATTCGTATGAATCACCATTTGTCATGGAAGCGTTACCTCTTCGGGCCTTTCTCCGAAAATAAAGAGCCATGAACTATGACCAAACGTCAAATAACACTCACCATGATATGACGCGTGCTGTCAGCTACGTAATCCTTCGCTGTTTAGATAACTCCTTCCTTCGCTGTTCATACGTCGTCTTTTTCTGTCTGCCTGTAGATGACATAAAATACTCGTAGATATATAATTTGAATCATGGCATACGCGTGCATACTCGTAAATGAATTTCCAGCACAATAAGTAGGTCACGGTCAATCAAATAGTATCCATAAAACAAAAGTTGACTTATTGACCTTATCCCCACTTCTATTTTTGGCTCTTAAACCTCAAGGTCACACACTCTGTCAACTGGGGTATATTTGATCCATTATCTCCGTTTTTCTGTTTTATCTCTCTTTTTGGGTTGGCTCTCTCAGGCAGGTTCAAAGTAGCCTGTCTCTTAAATAAACCTACAGGGTTGCGAGGGACTTCATACCAAAACCAACCTAAACCAAACCACCCCGCCAGACCCTCGTGCTCAGACTCTAAGCAAGAAGAAAAAGTATAATTGCAAAGAAAGACAGGCAATATTTTCTCTGTTCAAAACTTTACTGTAGTTGTGCCTAGACACATTAATCTTAACTCCGGCGAGAATTGTAGAGGCTGCTTTGTTTTAGATTTACGTCATTATCAACACAACGCTTGGAGAATTATAAGGGCACTTTGTCTTTTTTCTGGTACACCGTTTATTTTGGTTTGGTCAGCAGTTTTGCGTCCCCTGCAACATTGTAAGGTAATTTGCGAGACGGACTACTTCGACCCTGCCTGTCAGGGCAAACCGGGAAAGAATCCCAGCAGAAAAAAACCCAGATCGTCCGCGCGCGGGGATCAAACTCAGGTCTTCCGCATGACAGGCGAAGGCCTAGTCATTACATCACGGTGCCGGTCTATTTCAGACTAAAACAGCTTGAAAAAAGCTGGCGCATAGAGGAACTATAGAAGCACCGGTTTGGAACCCAAGCGCCGATATTACTTTGTAGTGTAGAAAAAACAGTAAAACCCCAAATAAAGTAAAAGAAACTTTATTACATATTATGTACCCTTCTTATTTTCTTTCTTTTTTGTTTTTGTTTTGTTTTTTTGTTTGAAGAAGCATCACGCTGCTTCCTATTGAGAGAATCGAAGGCACACACCCAGCGTTTGTAATGTAAATTGTTAGCTTCCTAGCTCATCATGCAGAGAGCGGGAGTTTGATTCTCGCGCAGGGCGAACATCCTCTGTTGAGGTTGGCTTTTGTCGGCAGGGTCGAGAAGCCCACCTCCAAATTGACCTCATATTTTTACAAGTGACATAATTTCCCAAACAAATTTTAACAAACCAACGAAGGCAAACTCGACTTAAGGCGGAGCGTCCATTGACCAGTTTTGTCAGTTGCAGGCCAGGCTCACCTATATATGATATATGCATATGAGCCTGGCCTGAAACGGACAAAAGACGTCAGAGGACGCTCCGCCTAAAGCGAAGCTGAGGGCGAGAAAGCTGAGTTGTCAAATCTGTATCTGTATACAGAGGAGTGCAGTCCTTTTTTGGGACCCCACATTTCGCCAAATCTCTTTCAAAACCCGCGTTATCTCATTCGGTTTACAGTTGTCATGTACCGGATACCCGTTATCACCAACCAAAGTCCTTGTACAAAAGTGCTTTTGACATAATTGAATGAACGAGTCCAACATGGAAATCTCAATATTATGTCATGGCATCGTTGTCAAGTGTGTGGTATGCGAAAAGAGACCTAGGCTTGGGAACTTTAGAGGGAATCGCCCACTTCGTATGATGTCAGCGTCTGTACCAGTTTCAAGACATTTCATTGATTGTTTTTATTATGCAACATGGATTTATTTTCAACTAATTTCCTTTTCCTTATATTTGCTAAATCCTTTCGATTAAAGTAAAATAGTAAGCTACTATCAATCAGATGGATAAAAAAAATTCAAGGTCATAGAACCATCAGGGTTGATAGTTTGTTATTTTAGATAAAGCATGACAGGCCCTACGCCTGTATTACGTTGTGATGCTATTCAATATGGCAATTTTTGGTACAGGGAGGTCGAGGCATATTAGAGATTATAATGGTGCTGATCTTGTTGGTGTTACGATTCATATTGTTTTAGTTGTTGTTGTTTTAGTCGTAATTGTTGTTGTTAATTTTGCAATATGTTCTCTTTTTTAAAATTCCTTTATTTAATAAAGAAACCAAGAAGTGTAACTCCACAAAAAGGCCCGCGAATGACCGCCAGGTATTTCTTATCATTTCAACCTTAACAATTCCGATAACTATTTTCCTCTGTCTCCTCAATCCCCTTCTGTTTCACTCCATTTTTTTTGTTGCTTTTTCACTCCCTCCCTTTCGTCTTTCCTCCCTTTTTTTTTATTTTATTCTATCCCATTTTCATTTGTACAAGGAGAAACTTATCAGGAGATGCATATAGGTACAACGTACAATATAGATGGGAACATTTGAGTTCCATTCAGGTAAACGAGGGCAAAAACAGTGGGGAAAAAAAAGAGAATTGCTCCTCTTGTAGCAGATATCGTGACTATGGGCTGCTGTGCCCTGAGAGGGTAACTTTGCCTCGCTTTGTTATCTCTTCTTATTGCAATTCAGAGGACTATTTGTTACATCCAATCCATTCAATTCAAAAACTTAGACCCGGCTCTGCTAATCTGGGTTAGGATCTTTGACTATTACACAGAGGGCATGCGTTCCAGGCCCAGGTAGGCAGGCAAGCAGGATCGAAGTTGCCGCATGTTAGATTACCTTTCACCATTACACGGGGCGTAAAACAAAAAAACAACAACAAACAAACAAACAGCAGAAGAAAAGTAAATTAATTCTCCTTACGGTAGCTCGAAAGCAACAACCAACATCTAAACAAAATCTTCCCATACCCATACCCTTACTGCCCATACCTGTCCTTATCCCCTCCATTCCATTTCATGCCCTACTTTCTGCCCCTATTGCTCTAAAAGCTTGGGTCATGGGGATCTTGAGATAAAACGAAAAGGAGACTTATGATGTTAGCATTTTTGGTACGAAGATTCTTATAACTAGCTTTCGACATTGGCGCTTGTGGTATTTCGACTTGTGTAGTGTGGGGAGTTTTTATGCCTATGCAGTCAGAGAAGCGCAAAGCTAAACTGTCAAATGCATGTTGCTGTTGTTGTTGTTGTTGTTTCACACCGGAGACTTTATGGTCCAGCTCTGTGCCCCAAGAGTGGAGAGCTTCTGATTTGGCCCCTCAATACTTCAATGGCCTAATGCAAGAAATGTTGGCATTTCGCCTATTACCGAGGACAAGCGTTCAATCCCCAGGTTGGTCAAGCATGCCACTGCTGGGTTGCTGCGCCTCTCTTAGTCCAGGTTGGCCTTGGCAGGAAGGATCGTTAAATGACCTCCAGTGTTAAAATTTCTCTGCCTTCCTATTCCCATAGCCGACATCATCATGAAACTAATCATGAACGGCATCTGTTCTGTCTTGGTAAGTCTCTTCTACTGTCCTGCAGAGGACCGAAGTTCGAGGCCCCATTATGGGGCTGTTTTTAATGGGCGGATCTCGGTGTCCATACTGGGAAATAGTGTTCTTCTCAATCCGGTTTGGCCATGATACTACTTGTCTTCCTCCTCAATGACCTTGCAGTGTTGGAATGAGCGTATAAAAAACCCCCAAAGACAACATGATTCACAATCGATTTGTTTTGCAGAAAACGTCTAGACTCTTTAGGCCTACTAATACATTATGTACGATATCGTTTGGAGGGAATTGATGTAGGCAGACAAATAAACCTCCTCCCTCCTTTTTAAAAAACCCTCTGTTCTAATCTTTCTAAAAAAAACTCTGTTCTAATCTTTTTAAAATATCTTTCGTCGAGCAACACTTGTAACGAATGAAAAGAATAAAAACTAAGAAAAATAGCACAGTGTTAAAACTAACAAATTTTGAGCTTGAATTAAAATGCGAGTCTTACCATTCAAACATTCATTAAAAAAATACCCAACTACATGTACATAGAAACAAAACAGAAAATAGCATTTTTATTTGTCCATTTGGAGATGATACGAATTTTATCACTCCACTCGGGGACCCAACATATGATTTTCCTCCCCTGATTTTTAAATCCATTTATTTTTATTTCTAGGTTTTTACAACAAAAAAGTATCTTTAAGAAAAAAAGTCATCCTTATCAATGTTGTCAGACGCGATATACTCCTTAGACTGAGTCATGCCAAATGCGAGGAACATGCAAAACTATACACTTTTTTTTCATTTTTTTTTCATGCCAAACTATACAGGTTGTTTTTTCGTTGCGTAACGATACACGTGATTAGAGAAACACACGTGTTGTCCTTGCCAAGATTGTTTTCACAATGTCATTTCCATTGTATATATTTTTATATACACATTGTATGAAATTTCTTGTAAGTAAGACGAAGAGAGAAAGAGAGGGGGGGGGGGCGAGTGAGAGGGAGTGAGAGAGAGAGAGAGCGAGAGAGAGCGAGAGAGAGAGAGAGAGAGAGAGAGGGGGGGGGGGGAG